>QYAJ01000117.1:0-99009 GCA_003988865.1 Phialocephala sp. D728
TGAGTAGAGTAGAGTAGAGTTAGAGTACCGTCGAATTCCATTAGAGTAGAGTAGAGTACAGGGCCGGACTCTACTCTACTCTACTCAGTTTTCACACTGCCAACAAGAAATATTGACGTCAGTTTTAGGGCTTTGCTTTCCCTAGAACTATTCTCCTGTTATCCGTCCGAACAACTCAGCCAAGCCAGTAGAAAAAGCACGCTCGCCTTGGCAGCTTGATCTCTCTTTTCTCTCCAACGATCTTCCTTCAGCTCTTCAAACTCTATCTTCATTCCTTCTATGAACGCTGCCAGAAAATCCGACGCACCATCACCGCCGACCAGCGTGCCCATTCTTCCTTTCAGACTTTTCAGTCATAGCAGTAAGTTTGCGCAACTCCAGGTAACGACAAAAAGCATACCTTCTACCCCTTTCTTCATCAAGTGAGAGGTGCCATCTTTCAACCTCGTCTATCCAAAGAGTAGCGCAACCTACTCGTTCATCGTACTCCTTGAAGGCTTTGTTGTCGAATACCATTGTGAGTATCAGTCCTATTGGAGGTGAATTCTTGGTAGTCGTGGTGTCGAGTTGTTGTCATTTGGTGGATACATATAACCTGTGTTTCGAGGGGTGCCTTTGAAAGGGGTCTGGTGGGTCATCATATAAGATTAGTTGATACACGTTTAGATGACTCGACACTGGGGCATCGAACTCGCGATTGATGTGAAAGAGCAGCTTAGCATCGCACTTTAATCACAGTACGACGAAAATTTTCTAATTAAAAAGGTAAGCAGGCTCACTTTATCAAAAAAGTCAGGCAGGCTAAGGTGTCTTTGATCTTGATAGACCCGTCTGTCCGCAGGCTTAGAACGGTCTATAGTAACTCTTCGATGGTGCGATAGTGATAGCATGAAAATGTATTTGTTAATCAATTTTAAGAAGAATGATGCGAGAGGGGTAGTGCAGCATAGGCGGAAATCCTAGAACAGTGAACAAGGAGAGATTTTATTAAGGCTTGTTAAGCTTACAGCTTTCTAGCAATAAAATAACTCCGTTCTGCCCCTGAGAGCACGCCGAGTTTGTAGCTTCGGAAGACCGCTTGTAAACTACTAGCCTGGAGTCTGGACAATCGATCTAGAGCCCCTATTTCCAGCCATCTGTCGCCCGCTAGAATTAGAAATGGTTTCAGAGTTCTTTTTGGTACTTATTCCAGATGCAAGGTCTTCGCACATGACCAGGACTTCGTTCACATCTTCCAATAGAAATCAATTGGTGATAACCGTGCCACATAACCCAGCTTACACTGATGTCATTTAAACTAGCTAAATTTACACCCGCGCTGGTCTCTTAGCCGCATGGACGACCTTCCTCTTCACAATTTTTCAATTCCACCAAAAACATCTATCGATCGGTACCCTTTGCGAACAACGTTGTTTTAAAATTCCTCCGACAAAGGCTATTCAGGCCGTTTTCACGGAATGTCGGGCCTCGAACCGCTCGGCATTGCATGCAACGTTATGCAGTGCCTTAGCTTCGGCCATGAAATGATCTCTCTTTACAAGCAACACTTCGAATCTGGATCAGCAGATCCAAGTGTCGCGGACAATGCTGCTATCTTTAGCAGCTTCTCTACGCAATTACGCGATTCTCTAGCCTCTACCCCAGAGCCTTTAACCAAGGAGGCTGCTTGATGTTTCTAGAAAATGTCTAGCCACGGCAACTGAGCTTAATAAAGAACTGGACAAGATCCGTGGCAACACTGCCAAGGGGAATGTCCTAGCCTCCCTTCGCGCTACATTTCGACATGTCCGTCGGCAACGCAATGTCGAACGGCTAGAAAAAGCCATGTCCGACTACCAAAGGACACTCGATTCAGGTCTTCTATATCGGATCTGGTAGGCCGGCGTTCTAAAGTCCTATTTGAGCAGAAACTAGTCTAATTTTATCTTTCTTTTGCAGCTCCATGAATCAGGCCAGCAGTTTACAGAGTGAGCAGATTTTTGGCAAGCTTGGCAGCACGCTCCAACAGTTTATTGAGGCTTATTCGAAAGGCGAGACTCAAATGTCAGAGTTGATCAAACAGACCAAGGAGATTGGTGTAAATGTCAACTCCGAATTCGCCAAATCTCGTGGGATTGTGGAACATGACCGTGTGCTTCGAAGTCTGAAGTATGAAGGCATGAATGAGCGCCGGAATATGATTATCGATAGCTCCTCAGGCACATTTCGGTGGATCTTCGATTCCAAAATTAAGCTCAAAGCCTCTGGAGACCACTTAGACCAGACACTTGTCTCGGAAATACATGCCGGCGTCGATTCAGATGATTCCGTTAATAATGGGTATAATAAAGAGCTTGCTGAGAACCATCCAAGACAATGGGACAGCTTTTCGGACTGGTTGGAATCCGAGAACGATAAAGTATACTGGATTAGTGGGAAAGCTGGGTCTGGGAAAAGCACATTAATGAAGTATCTCGTGAACGAAAATTTCCGCACGAAATCGGGGCTCAACGTTTGGCATCCTGGCACGCTCATAGTTCCACACTTCCTCTGGAGTTCCGGCAACTCCCTTCAACGGAGCATCAAGGGGATCCTGCTCTCAGTGTTGCATAATATATTTCTGAACAATTCTAATCTTCTTGATTCCATGGTTCAAGAATTCTCTGATATACTGTCGAAAGACCATCCCAGTGACTGGGCTGTTCCGGAATTGGAGCGTCTCACTTTCCATGCCTTATCCGGAGCTGGCAGAGCTACATGCATATTTCTCGATGGATTGGACGAAATCCTTCCCTCGGATGGAGTACCTATGCTTTTAGAATTTCTTGACAGGCTTGAAGAAGTCCCAATGATTAAGATATGCGTGTCAAGTCGTCTGGAGCTCGTAATTGAGAAGAAGTTTGCCAATTATCCGAAGTTACGCTTCCATTGCTTAACAGAACGAGACATTCGCAAGTATGTCAGAGGCTACTTGCAAAGAAACGTCTTCCGATCCGCTGCAAGCGATGCCATAGTTGGGGATTTGGATAGGTTCCTCGACCACGTTTGCAATAAGGCTGACGGAGTCTTCCTATGGGTTCATCTCGCACTTAAGTCATTGGAGACTGGATTCGAGAACAATGATAATATCAGCGATCTAAATCGTCGCCTCGACTTGCTGCCGAATGGTCTGTTCGAATTGTTCAAGAACATGTGGGATCGGCTTGGTGAGAACAAAGTAATATATCAAGAAAAGGCGGCAGAATACTTCAACCTTGCTTTGGAGGCCTCTTGGCGAGACGAAGAAGATAAATATTCTTTGACCGTCTTGGAAATGATGGTTGCTTTGGATAATTCTGTTCAGGAACGGTTTCTGGAGCTTGATACCCGCCCGGGTTTGGATTTTATGAGATCGAGATGCCAGTTGACGAAGGATCATGTTCAAACCAAATGTGCTGGACTCTTGAAGTGCACTCCGCTAGATTCGGAGGAGACCTCGGTTTCAACTGGTCCATATGACACCCTTCTTCCATTCTTTCATCTGGGAGTCAACTTCATTCACCGATGTGCTAAGGACTTTCTCCTGGACACGGAAGACGGGCGTCGAATGTTAGCTCACGACCAGTCAACAAAAGATGATCGCTTAGTCCATCTTCTACGCGCAGATTTAGTGGCAAGCCAAATGTTTACTATCGCTGGAAAAAGGACGACATTGTCAACTTGCAACATTGGATCCTTCCTAACCTCTATAGGCCTACTTCGACATATGCTCTCTGCTACCCGCGAGAGCCAATTGCTATCTACTACTCAACGCATATACAGCAACGGCACCATTCCCTACTTTGCTGATGCCATTGTACCACTCTACCTATGTCAGAAGAGGCCGGATTTCCGTTTCGTCCTTGCCCAAAGCGACCTTTTCGATGCCTTGCACCCAATGCTCGAAGAATTTGGAGACGGCCTCAAGCCGAGCGGTATAAACTATCTTCTTCTTTGAATCCTCCGGGGCCCTTCGCTTCGAGAATCCGCAGGGCAGAATCTCGAGATTGGTTGGCTTCTAGAGCGTGGAGCCGATCCGAACATGCGGGGCGTCTCTCCCGCAGACTTTCTTGGCAATGAATGGCCTTGGGGTGAGAGACTCCGCTCATTGACATATGTCGCCCCTTATTCACAGATGATGGGACTCGTCATCGCATTATACCATGACAGGTCATCTACAACCACGGTCCTCCGCTTAATTAATACCCTTTTCGACCATGGCGCATCAATAAAAGATGATTCTGCCGTCTTCTTCCTTGATGAGCACATAGCTTATTCATCACGTCTGAACATAGGCTGGCCGATGTGGAAACACAATTCTTGGCAACTGTTTTACAAAGTTAACCTATCGTTCTTGCTTAGGCTAGCTTTATTGTCGATAGATTCTGCTGCCGAGCACTGGAGAGGTGATGACCCACCTCACGAGTTAGCACAAGCTCTTATTACTCGCGTGGAGCAAGCGAACCTGCTAGACTATCATGAGGTGATAGGGTATACTTTCTGCACAGCCCAAGAGAACCTCGAGGAGTTCACCATTTGCAAACCAAAAGGGGACAAAGATAGCACTCTCATTAATTCTCTTCTTCTTAAGATGCTTTGGGAGATGCCGAGGCATAGTCACTCTGAAGCCTTCAGGCGGGGGAGGGATATCGGGAAAGCGCTCTACGATATTCCGGATGGATTTGATACCATACCTATGGTCGACTTTAGGACTGCTCTTATTCAAGACGGATTTCTGGTATCGGCAGAAGAAAGTTGGAATGAGATTAGTTCTTTTCATCTTACTAGCTAGAATATGATATCGCTAACATTCTTCATGCAAGTATAATATATCACAATAATCTCGAGAGCAATAGTAATGAGGAATATTCTTTAGGATTAATTATAAGACCTTATGAAGTATCAAGACCTTCAGTGAAAACCACTATTTATATCTAATTGCACTTATCAAGCCTAACCATTTTTGTGAATCAAATCACAACACTTACAACACTTTAATGAATGCTCTAACCAACCTTGCCCAATCTTCTCCTCATAACATTCATAACACTCTAATCAGCCTCACCATAGTCATTCTGTACCTGTACTCATAATAACCAGCATGCTGTAATCAAGATTTTAATCCCATTTCCCCAATCCTTCACACACAAACTCTCCACGTCTAAATTCAAGCACAGCCCCCCTCTTTTACACTCAATCTCCAATAACTTGTCGCCTACATGCTCCTTTAGTCTCTGCACCATAACCCAAAGGATCCTACTAACAATCTTCTCCTCCTTCGTCGCTAACTTTTCCAATTTCTTACACCAATTCCTAGATCCTCACGTTCGCTATATACACCTATCAATCTTCCCATATCAATACCTAAAGCAATTAATCGATCGAAGCCTAGCTTAGCCACCTGCAATGCTAGGGGAAACAATTAGATAAGTTAGGAAGTTAGGAAGAGACAACCTAATCTAAAAATCCCTATTCCATCAACAGCGGCTAGGCTGTTGACTTCACCCCTTTAGCTCTTTCCTCTTCTAAGCTTCCAGAATCTATCTTCACCCTCGCCCTCGCCTTCTTCTCAATCTTCCCTACCCTCTGGACCAGTCAATCGATTCAGTTCCTCCGGCCTCTTTTGACAGGTCTCCGCCCTGTCGATTAATCTCACAACCGCGATCTTACAACTTATGGAATTTATAGCTTAGCTAAGACCTGTAACCTCATAAGTGACTCCAATGTTCCGTTCAGTTGATGAAGATCGACAGAAGAAAGTGAGGAATAGCATCACTCGTGTTCAGAAGATCCATTGAATTCTACAAAGATATCATGGCCATAGCGAAGCCTACTACTGATATTATTAGCTTTGAAAAACAGGAAGGTAGTGCCGCCGTTGCCTTGTCATCTGCACACAAAAAGTAAGAAACATACCTACCTACCAAACCGAGGCAGGTGAGGCACCCGCACACGTGACATTTCGAACCCCGCCTCACTCCAACTTTCTCACAATCCCTTTCCCGCTCCAGTGATTGTAACTAACCACAACCTGACAACTTCAACTCCCTCCACCTTTCCCTCAACTATCTTCTCCCCACTTCACGCACACAACCTCACAACCCTCACATCTCAAGATGGCCTCCCTCCCCATTGAAACCCACCCACTCACCACTCCCTCCCTCACCTCCCTCCTCCCCGCCCTCACCTCCGCCCTCCTCCAAAACTTCGCCCACGCCTCCATCTCCGTGGTCCCCTGTCCAGACCTCACCCTCCCGCCCTACCACCTCGCAGCCCCAGGCCTCTGTGGCCATGAATCCATCATCGACCTCGGCGGACCGCCCTACCTCCACCCCATACCAGATTTCACGAAGAAATACTCGCTACCCGAGATAATTTCCCAGGTGGAGCGGTCTTCAGAACGAAGCAGAGGCGGAGACGGAGATGCAGAGGGCGGAGAGAGATTCGCCCTCGGCGCCGCCGCCGGACCCTTCCACCACGTAGGGCAGAACTCGGAACTGATGCCCAACATCCTCATCAACACCAACATCAACGCCTACAACTCCCGCTTCAACTACGACTCCGACTCCGACTCCAACAGCTCGAGCTCCACCATCGTCAGAAATCTAACCCACTACGCAAAAATCACCCCGGTGGGAGAAGTCATCTCCGGGCCCGTCCCCCAGAACAGCACTTCCTGCGCCCTGATGGCGAACCTCTTCATTTCGCACGGCCTCGCTGGTCCGGTGCTCAAAATTACTGCTGAGACCCGGCTCGGAGCTAAGAACTTCACGGCTACGATCCGAGATGCGCTGCAAGAGCATTTCGGGACTCAGACGGTGAGTCTAGGGGGTGTGTTCTTGATGAAGAAGGGGAAGATGCGGTGTCACGTCATGCCGGATTTCTGTTACGAGAGGTTGGAGGACAGGGATGTGGGGGATTGGTTGAGGTTTTTTGAGTGGGAGGGGAGGGGGATGGTGGCGTTGTGTACGTTGCATAGTTTTGATCCTGGGTGGGGGTTGAGGATGGAGCATACGCATTGTTTTAGTACGGGTGAGGGTGGGGATGGGAGAGGAGGGCATTATCATGGGGATACGGAGGAGAGTAAGGGGGAGGTGGAGTATGAGGGGTATTTTAACGTCGCGAGGTGTGTTTATAGGGTCGATCGACCTGGAAGAGATGGATATGCATGAAGACGGAAAAACTAAGGCGGGGTCATCATTTATCATTTGTGATCTTTCGTCTGTCTACCTCTCTATTCTATGCTTGCTTCCATCGACGAACGTCTCTAGCTACTAGTCAACTACTGCTCACTGCTCAACAGCAAGGACATCTAGAGCAAAGCCTTATTCAGCGACATCGCAGCTCTGGAAGGCGGGAATGGACCAGGCATCTTCGGCTTATTCCCCAACACCTCATCAATCTCCTTCATGACGTCCTCCGTCAACTTCGGGAACAGCTCCAAACACTTGACGTTCTCCGTGATCTGGCTCGACTTCGTCGCACCTAGGATCGCTACCGAAACATGCGGGTTCTTAATCACCCACGCCAGCGCCAGGTTTCCGACCGAGCCGCCAAGTTTCTCCGCAATCTTGGTAAGGGACTTGACTTTCTCAATCTCGGCTTTCTTCTCCGGGGTATCGAATATGGACGCCTGGTCCTTGGAGATGGTGGCGTATCGAGAGTCCTTGGGAACGCCGTCGTTATACTTGCCTGTCAAGATTCCCTGGTACAGAGGAGACCAGATCGTCGTACCATAGTTGTACAACTTATACAACGGAGCATACTCAGCTTCAAACCTGTCTCGCACAAACATGTTGTATTGCGGCTGCTCGACGACGGGACCCTGGAGACCGAGACGGGTCGCAACGTGTTGTGCGTGCTCGATCTCGAAGGCGGTCCATTCGCTGGTTCCCCAGTAATGGGCTTGGCCCTTCTCGATCAGCGTGTTGAATGCACGAACCGTCTCTTCCATAGGCGTGGCCCAGAAATCAGCGCGGTGTGCATACACGACGTCCACGCAGTCCAGCTCGAGACGCGTGAGGGAGCGCTTCATGCCTTCGATGATATGCTTTCGTGACAGACCGTGATTATTCGGGAATGCATTTCCTATTGCCCAAATCAGCTCCATTCTACCCAATCCCCCCTCTTGCTCCATCCATCCATCCATCCATCCAACCAAAAATTGCCTGAACCGGAAATCGCTATGCAGCATGCATGCCAGAAAGGACGAGGTTGATTACTCATGACTCACCATCGCCAAACATCAGCTTGGTAGTAATAACATAGTCATCGCGCTCGAAATTACACTTCTTGAGCGCCTTGCCCATAATGATCTCTGATTGTCCCTCGGCGTACACCTCCGCCGTATCGAAGAAATTGATGCCGTGGTCCCACGCTTCTTGTAGACACTCGGCCGTCTGCTCGACCTCCTTGACGCCGCCGTCGCTGCCGTACGTGAGCCAGCCGCCGAGACCCAGCACCGAGACCTTGAGACCGGTGTCGCCGAGGTAGCGGAACAGCATGCCCTTGGGCTCGAACCGTTTGCCGGTCTGGGGGAATCCTTGGTCAGGCATTGTGATCTTGATCTTAATCTTGATCTTGATTGATTTCGGTGCTTCAATGCGTCAATTGTCAATTGCGTTCTCCCAAGCTCGATGGGGTGGACTTACTGTTGATGGACTCGTTATTTATTGATTGTCGATTGTTGATTGTTGATTGTTAATCGTTAATTGTTAATCGTTGATTGTTAATCGTTGATTGTTAATTGTCGATTATTGATGTCGAAGCGGAGGAATTGGAAAGGAAGAGGACAGATGTGAGGAGGAGAAAATTGTTTATATGCAGAAACGCGACATGTCACCGCCAACGTCATTGACTTTTGCCTGCACTGCAACTGCACTCCACTACTGGGCGGGTGAAGCCAACGGGAAACGGCCAGGGACGACTTTCCTCAGGCGAGGCGAGGCGGGGCGGGGGGCGGAGCTACCTTATCGCCGAAGCGCATGTGGGGTCCCTGGTCCCATCTGCGGGGTCACCTTCACCTTCCCCTTCACCTTCCTGTTCCTGACGCCTTGGCGGATCGCTGAACCGTCATTAGAAATCCGCCGCCGCGGTTTCGCGCACCGTCACTCGACTCTTCTTCTTCTTCTTCTTCGACGTCGAAAACGTGGTAGGCGAATAGACCTCGCTGAACACGACGGCGGGCGCTTTCTTTTCTGGGATGCGGGTTTTCTTTTTCTGGGGCGTTTTGAGCGAGTGAGGCAGGTAGCGATCGACGACTTTGGTCGCGAGATTGATCGCGACGTCGTCGATGACCTCGCGCGGATTTCTCATCGTGCGGTGGTGATTGTGGTGCATGTGCATGAGTGAAATCCAGGGCTGGTTTTGGGTGTCTTGAACTCTTATTGCTTTCTGAGAATGGGAGGAATCGTGATGGATTGACTCGGGGAGTTCTTGGGGAGGCCAGACATGGTAAAGTCGCCGAAAGCTGAAGATGGGATGGCGCAACGGATCTGGACGACGACGACAACAACAACCTACCATTCCGCCCAATGAAGCAGGGAGCCATCGAAATTTATCTGTATTTTTCTCTCATAACGAAGCTTGCGAAAGAGTATATCTTCGTTTCGATGTGGGCTTCTAGGCAGAAGCCAGAATTTGAAATTCGGGTGCGAATCCGAGCGCTAGCTGGGGCTGGAGACCATAAATAGATGCCGACTTTAATAGTTGTTGATCCTTCCAGCGGATCACAAAAAGGATTCTTCAAGGATTTGCAAAAAAAACAAGTAGGTGAGTCCAAAAATGGAGCCTTTCAAGTGAAGAGCTGAATGAAAGATTGGACCACGTTCGATTCGAGACGCGCGAGCCTCACATCTAGAGTACAGTTCCCGCAGACGGGATTCGAACCTGATATCAGCACGAACTCTTGAACCAGGCATCACATACATCATTGTACGATACAAGGCAGCTGCACAGTACCGTGTCGAGATTTCCCGCAAAACGTACAGTACAGTACGTGAGTCTTCGAATAGCAGCATGAGTGGATTTCAACATTGAGAAGAGAATTTTCGGATGAGGATTACAATACTAGAAGACAAATGCAAAGTCCATCCATCGTCAAAACGCGTACAGTACACCCAGTCATTTCAATAGTTAGTTCACTTGGAGCCGGCACCGAAGACTAAGACTAAGGACCCCTACGAAAGGCAGAGGAGAGAGGGTTGAACCTCCACCAATCTTTTGCGGTGACGAGGAGTTTCTATGAAAGAAAGAGACAAGATCCTCGCTCACGAGATCCTCGCTCACGAGAAGAGGGGAAGAAGACCTGGTATAAGAAGTCAAAGGGAAAGGATACGAGGACACTAGCTAGCTAGCAAGGAACCAGAACCAGAACCAGAACCAGAGGACCATGTAACCGAGTACGATCTAGACACATACTTTCAGGGAAAGGCGTTCCTTATTTAAATTTTGGGGCTGCGACATGTCGTTCGTTACAAAGAAAAAAAATATTAATACGGTTTTGCGCTAATACTCGCTTCAGGATTGTTTACATGCACGATATCTCTCTCCTACGACTCTAGCTTTGCATAAATAACACTTACAATATCCTTTACGGCGATAGTCTGGCTCTAGCTTTCTACTGATCTACACACACACACCTCCTATACTAACGATAGCTGCTAGATATGGGGGAAATCAATCGCGCAATTAGCTCGAGTCCGCTAGCAAGACGAGACTGTTCGAGCCGCGATTCTGATCCTCATTTTTCTTTTTAAAAGCCTCTTTCAAAATCTCAAATCTCAAATCTGCAATAGTCAAAAACACAAATTTGGGTATCGAAACTCAATTGAGGGCTTTACTTGAGCTTGTATGAAGTTTATATGAAAGGGTTAATAAAGGGAAGGGAGAGGTTGATAATGAGGGTTATAAGAAGAAATGGGTTGAGATAATAAAAAATAAAAGATGAAAAAGAAAAACAATATAAAAAGATAGAATGAGATGAAAAGATGGGAAAGAGTCGTGAGATGAGAGTGAGGAAGAGGGGTGGGATAGGATCAGAGGATGGGATGAAAGGATTAAGAAAAGACGATTATGAAGAAGAAAAAAGGGGGGGATGAAAGAATGGGATAAAAATATAAGATAGAAGAGTTGAGAATGCCGAAGTATTACTAAATAGTTATAAAGTACCAGGATTGAAAAAAATCCTTTTTTCTTTTTGGTGATCGTGAGAATGTCCAAAATGAGCCTTCAAACGTCAATTGAAGAATGTCGGACACGTGACTTCCCTTGAGGTTGAGGTCCATACTTAAGCTTCAGACGGTTGCCTTTTAGCTTTAGGTTCGAGGTTAGCGGGGGGTACGGCAATATATGAGGCTGTGTTGACTTTACTTGAGACTTGAGATTGATGTCCATGAGCTTGAGACGACTGCGAGTTGGTGGATATTCAAAATATGAATGATGTATTGAGAAAGTAAAGTGCGACATGATAACTTTTCGCAGCAAGGAGAAAATTTTGGGAACTCCCTCAATGGTTTGAATAGCTTGTATATAAGAAGTGTTATCCTCAACTCCGGACATTCAAAGCTTGCATGCAGTCAACGGGTACTCACCAATTCAGAGATCACGTGATAATACTCATCTTCAGGACTTCAACGTCCGAACGGCAAGCTAACCACCGTCCGTAACTGTAAACGCACGCGTAGTTGCTAGGCGTAATGCTGATGATAAAAGAAGGATGTTATACATTCAGATGATCTCACATCACCATGATCTCGGGTATGGCATTCCTTTTTGGCTCCACTTGGCCGCTGACGTCCTCGGCACGACCGGATGATGGTAAGCTCTGACCCGGCGATACGGTCTTGGAGATTCTCTTTCCTGTGTCTTGGTGGAGGAGATGATACGAGTCTTGAGTGTTGGGAATGTGTGAAGATAACGAGCCACCTTCGCCGCTTCGTATCTCTGGAATTTTGATTCATCCGGTAGAGTGAAGCGTGCTATTTTTGGCCATTGCAGTGAAAGATAAACTAGTTCGATGTCCGTGCTCAGACTGCTTGTAGGAGTGAACTCTCGCTACTCGCTCCATGTCCACTACTCATGGAGATGGATGATACTTTGATGTATGTCTCAGTAGCTCAAGTTGTGATATTGAAACGGCTGTAGAATCAACTGGATCTCAACCAGCCCTAGGCTCTTGAGACACAAGAATGAATCATTTTATCCATTCTTGAATGTCTCGACGCAATGAACGAGATCAGAACCAGGATGATGATTCAGATACGCAATCGGGTCTCTTCCCGTGACGTCGCACATGTGCCTGGATTCGGGCCCTAAAAGCCACCAAAGCCATAGTGGAACCCCAAATTTTCAGCTCTGGAGACGACGACCTAAGGGCCTTTCATCTTGACATCAAAGGCAAACTCAGGAACCACAGGAGTCACAGGAACCAGGTACGACGGCTCGCACATCGCGAGGGGCAAAGCAGGTACGAATCGCATTCGCACCCCACTCGGGAGCCGACTGCGGAGCAGGAATGGCTTTTCGGCGTGGCTGCAAAGCCGCAAAAGCCCTGTGGTGTAACCCAGGCATCCGGTCACTTGACGGAAAAGATTGGATTTGCGACCCAACGCAGCGCCTTGATCTCACCTGTCAGACCCGTATCCAAATCCGACCGTTTAACGTACATCGTCGTACTGGATTCGCAACCACCGCCGTGCGTAACCTTATCCCATGCTCCGCATCATCTGGTCCAAACGGCGTGCCTTGCATTTGCAGATGAATGGGTTGGCTCGGCGCAAACTTCGCTCGATGGTAGCGTGCGGTGGCGTCGTTGTCTTGATCGCGGGCTGAACGGAGGTGCTGGCGAGGGAGAGGTGGTTGGCTGGTGCATGTGGAACAGATATGTGTGTGGCGTCGAGGCAGAACCTGATGGAGAAAAGCTTGCAGAGCAAAGTGAGACATGATGATGTAAAGGATCTCGAGTCATGGGCGCAGGGCTGTGGAAGTGAGGTTTAAGACGGACTCGCGTCCTTCGGCCTGACGCTGGCTGGCCCAGCTGCAGTGGGTGCGCTGAAGAATGCGAGGTACGGTCCCCGGCCGGAGTATAAAGGAAAGAAAGGCTGGAGGCGGCACATCTGCGTCCGCGAGAGGGGACTCGTGCTCGTGCTATGACACGGGCTCGACTGGCTCGACTGGCTCGACTGGGAAGGGGTGGTGGTGCCTGGTCGTCTGGTCTGACCGTGCCTCTTGGGCAGTGTCTTTTGGCCTTGGCGCGAGGGACGCATCCTGGAGCATCCTGGAGCATCCATCCTGGAGCATCCTGGGAGAGCGTGGGCGCCGCGAACACACTTCGGGTCGTGATTCGATGTCAGGCTGACCACATCTCGCACATGTCAGCATGGACCCCTCTTTATGTTTCTTTCTGTTCTTTTTCCGTGGCAGCGAAGGGGAGGGATCGCGAGGCCGAAGGGAGCAGAGCTGCACCGGGCCTGCACCTGTCCTGCACCGGGCCGGGGGGGGGAGCCTGGTCGCAACGGGGGCCCAGGAGTGGGCGGTGAGCGCCCCTCGTTCCTTAATCCTTATCACGCACATGCCACCCCACCTCGCCTTCCGACAGAAGCCGTGGATGGGAATCATGACATCGTCCCGCTTCTGCTGCCCGAACCAGCATGTGCACGATGTCGAGATGTCGAGATATCCCGACTCGCGGACGGGCAAGGCCTCGAGGGGGAGAGGGGCCGCGCATATTAAAGACGAGCGCCCGCATCACACGATCGCAGGACTCGGGGCGACGGGGGGAGGGGTCGCGGTGCGTGACCTGCCGGATGGAGAAAGTATATAGAGAGGATATATAGTAGGATGCGCAAGATGATGGCGATGGGCGTGGTGGTGAATGCGGTGCTTGTATATGCTTGTATATGCTGGTCGATGCTGGTCGATGCTGGTCGATTGCAGCGCGCACGCCGCCGTCGCGCACCGCTCTAGCTTCGGCCTCGAGGCTGCATGGCGACCCCCATCGGGTAAGGGCAGGCACAATTCAGGAACAGAGAGAGACATGAAACCGCGAGAAGAGCGCGCTCCCGACCACGCACACCACGCACACCACGCACACCCACTCACACCCACTCACACCACGGCCCCGCGCGAGACGAGACTCGACCCGTCGACCCAGACTCGCCAGGCCATCCGCCGCACTAAATTAAGCAGTGGCCCGCGGGAAGAGCAGTTCCCTGGCTTCCCTGGCTTCCCTGGCTTCAGGGAGTTCCCTGACCTCCCTGACCTTCCCTGACTTCCCTGAGTTCCCCTCTTTGGTCTGCCGCCCTTCCTTGCCCCGCCTCTAGCCAGCAGCACTCCTGCGTGTGCGCCTGCGAGCCTGCGCTATTGCGAGACTGCGAGTACTGCGAATACTACCTCTGCCTGTGCCTCTGCCTCTGCCTCTGCCTCTGCCTGCTGCTCGATACTGCCTCCTCCTGAGGCCCCTACTATCCCCTACCTAACTAAAAATCCCCTATGCTCCCAAGCCCACTACGGCTACGCCGTGCCACGACGGACCCGCTGCAAACCAGACCCCGCCCCAGAGCCTTCTTCACCTGAACCAGTCGACACCAGCCGACACCAGTCGAACCAGTCGAACCAGTCTCGACCACATCCAGATCTCATCCAGTTCTGGAGTCTGGGGCGTCACTGGTCTGGTCTGGTGTCCCGGAGTTTGCAAGTCTTCGAGAGCGAGCGAGCCGCACACCACCCTCTCTCTCTCTCTCGACTCGACCTCGACGCCCACAGCACCACCGCCGTCCGGATCCACGCATCATCGTTCGCGAGGGCGACCCAAGGCCGTGGCAGCACTCGCGCTTCATCGGCCAGACATCGCCAACCATCTCCATCTCCATCCCATCTCCGTCGTTCGCATCCTCATCCTCATCCTCATCCTCACCCTCATCCTCACCCTCGCCTTCGTCCTCGCCCTCATCCACGTCCTCATCCTCATCCTCATCCAGCCAGTAGCGCGAGCCTCCTCGCCAACTCAAGGGGAGACGACGCCTCCTATTTCTTCGCACGCCCACCGTTCCGTTCTGTTGCCCCTCGCCGTGCCTTCCTGCACTCCTGCACCTCCAATTCGTAAGCCCGCTTCGCTTATCGTCACACTAGGGAAAAGGCCCATTCAATCATCCTCCCTCAGTCTTCCTCCACCTCTCTCGCAATCATCCTCTGTCAACCCGCAGATCTCTTCCCCAGCGTCAAAATCTTGGACCTCAATCTCACCCTTTCCCTGGTGGTACCAACAAGTAGAGCCCGCATCCAGACTGCTCTTCCATTTCGCCTCTCCATCTTATAATTTTCTTTACCCCTCGATCCGCCGCCCTGAACCTGGCGCTCCTTTAGTGTTGAGGGAGAATCCTTGTCGTCGATTAATCGTCTATCTCAGGGCACATTCTTCCGGTCGCATAACTGCCATCACCCTCCTTGCCTGGCTCCCCCCCGCCATCCTCTTATCGACCTCGCCATTATCAATCGATAACGTGGGATATTAAGGTCGACTTCGACCGCGGACTGGCCCAGTTCAACCTTCATCCAACCGACTCGACACTGCTGCTGGTCTGGCTGTGTCATCTAGACATCCGCTGAAAGCCTCGCACGCAGTGCGGCTCATCCCCAACCTTCGATTCGTACCTGTTCAGGCCAGCAAACAGGACGCGCCCTTCTCATATGTCTTGATGCGCCAATATAATATCTCCGTTTCATCGCCCCAACCTCTTTAATCTTCCTCCGCCGGCCTCCTGCGAAATCCGGCATCCTCGTCCTGCCGTCGCGACGTGCCCAGCCTCCTCCGTCATTTATACCAACGCCGAACCACAACTTCACCTCCACCACCATGGCGACCTTCCGCCCAGTGAACACCACCCTCGTGCCGGAGACGAACGGTCGCAATGGTGAAGAAGCAAATCCGCTGACTCCACGACCGAACACGGCGCCGACGGCACAAGTACAACAGATGATGCGGGACGATGCAACGACTCCTACAAGAGCCAACTTTGGCACCCTCGCGAGTCAACGGCCTCTGCCACCTGCATCGCCTTTCCCAGCTACCTTACCCGCGACTCCTCACGACGATAATCCAAAACAGCCATTAAATCGCGGCGATTCGCAATATTCTGCCAAGTCTCGGGATTCGGATGATGTGGAAATGGGCGACTCGGATGGAGAAGATGGGTCGGATGACGATGCAAGCGTGAACGCTGATGGAACAAGATCATCGAAGAAGAAGGGAAAGGCGCAAAGATTCTTCTGCACCGAATATCCACCATGCAACCTGAGCTTCACTCGAAGTGAACATCTTGCGCGGCATATTAGGTAAGCAGGTTCTGCGATGGAGGATATCTTCATTATGCTGACTGGGGACAGAAAACACACTGGTGAACGTCCTTTTCAATGTCATTGTTCGCGTCGCTTCTCCCGCCTCGACAATCTTCGACAGCACGCCCAGACCGTTCACCAGAACGAAGAAATCCCACAAGATTCACTCGCAGCTACGGGCACTCGGTTTCAGAGACAAGTTCGGACGGATAGGGTCAGACCACCTGGCAGTCGCTCGAGAGCGTCAACAGCTGGCAGTACTCAACCCGGTCAAGTCCGAGGCCATCACCGAAACTCATTATCCACATCAAGTATCAGTTCAGTCAGCTCAGTCTACAGTCAGAGGGACGACATGAGGCGGAGACCTGCCCCGCTGGTCATGGCCGGGGAGCGACAGCGCTTCTCGCAGGAGATCTATGGACGGCCAGACAGCCCATCGGGTCAGTACCAATTCCGTCCGCACTCCCCTGGAGGCTTCAGTACACCTACCTCGGCCACCTTCTCGACTGGTCAGAACAGTCCTCGTTGGGGATCCGGTATGCAGTCGCCGATCTCTTCACATTCTCGCACCAATAGTACTAATATCTATGGTCATCGGACTCCAGGTCGGAGACTCTCTGTTCCATCTGCAGGCAACCCTTTTCAGTCTCCTCATGGAAACACGTATGGTCCGCCAGTTTTGGGACAAATGAACGCTTCGAATATGGGATCATTCTCACCGTCGGGCAGCATGATTTCGAGTCCAACAACCTCTACAAGCGGGTCAACATGGTCACGACGAGAATCGATGTCGAGTGCTGCCGATGAGGCATGGAGACGTCGGACATGGCACCCGGATTCACATTCGGCTGCCTTTAATTCCAGCTTCACGAGCCGGCTTCAACAGGTTACGACGCCGAACTACTACTCTAATGGTACACCACCTCAACCTCCAACTGTCGTTCCTAGCAATGCTCCTCCACTCCAGTCGATGCCGCGTCTTCCGGGTATTGAGAGTTTTGATCCACTTCCACCAAGGCCGACTACTCCTGTTCGTCGCCAGCCCAGTCCAATGATGATAGATACTCCGAGTCGAGCGCCTCTTCCTCAATCTGCAGACCAGTATCGAGAGAGACCGAGAAGTCAACACTGGGACCAGGGCATCAATCGAAATATGAATCGTCTTGACCTTTCTCAAGGGACACCACCTACCGATGCCGCAAGTTCTTGGGCCGCCGAAGCGAATCGTGCAGTTCAGGCTCAAGCAGAACAAGCTAGAGTACAACCGGCTGTCCGTTTCGAGGAGTCAGCCTATTCTGTAAGACCTCAGACAAGTGGCGGAGCTTATCATCAGCATCACATCAGTGCACCTCCTGCTCCGGTCACTCCTAGGGAAGCAAAGCGCATGGGATGGTATCATGGACCCGTTACTGCACCCAATGCGCAGTCTTCTCAGCCTGTGCAGCGGACCTCTCCCGCAGACTCGAGCAGTTCTGAAGGGGGAATTCCTGGAACTCCAAGTAGCTCGACAATGGCCGAATACAATCCCGGCATTGTCCACGCCAGCGGATGGGTGGAGAACAGAAATGGGAACATTCCACCGCAACACGATCCAAGAGCTGTGCAAACCAACGGATATGCCACGTATCCGGCTCCAAATGGTCCAGATGCATCTTACACCTATGCTCCTAGAAATGCTCAGGCACAGGTACAACAACATCAACAACAGATCCCCAAATCATCGGGAGATATGCTTAGGCTCGAAGCATTGGTAGCTGTAGCTACCAGTGAGGACAACGTGGCAGCAGCTTATTAATGCTCGGCACAAGCCCTCAAACAGGTCCGATCAGATTTTGTGTACTGTATATACACATTCTTCAGGAGATACCCGCGTTTTGATATACGCCACGAAGTTACGACCATACATGAAATGATTGACGCGCTCCCGCATACGATTACACGATTTGGTGTGGTAGGTGGGAGAGCAATGTCGGCATTGCTTGGCGTTTTTGGGGACTTTACTTTCTACTTACTTTCAGATTTCATACCATTCGTTTTCAAGCATTGTCATTTTTACAGCATGCATTTGTAGCCCTGTACCTCTGCATTCGTTCGAGGCTGCATCGGAAGGAAGACCCGTTTTCAATATTCTGTCGATTATGGTGGCTCTTATCATGGTTCTGGATGGTATGGGCGGGGCTTGCGTGTTGCGATGACTTGGTTTGGGATGGGATGGTATGGCTGGGCGGGACTGGGCGGGACTGCTGCTTTGATATCTATACCCTTGCTATCGTTTGGAATCGGAATGGGGCTGGATGTGTTGCGAGGCGTGTCTTGGGGCATGAAGTTAATTTTGGACGGACAGGACAGAGGGCTTGGTGTTGATTGATGGTCATGGATGGGTGCAAATGATATTTGCGTTGCGAGCGACTGACTCAACTTCTGTGATTATTATACTGGTACATGATTGAATTGAATTGAAATATCGAAACTTATTCACTCGTCCACTCACCTCATAGTCTATCTTAGACTTAAGCTTCACCTTTCGCCTCATCTCGATGTTCGTAGTCGTGGCATTTGATCGTCTAAAGCTACCTACCTACCTACCTACCTACCTACCTACGTAGGCAAGAAAAGGAGAGTGATCTCGATCACGTGATCAAATGCCTCCCCTTATTTCACACCAACCAACCTGCGTAACCCTAACTCTCTGAGAGAGGGAGAGGAAAATTAGGGGTGAGGGTAATAAGAAGAAGCAGATAGAAGAGAGAGAAAAAGAGAAATAAGGAAAAGAGAGAAAGGGAAGAGAGAGAAATGCATACAAGCTGCAATTTGATAACACGTGATATTGGCCCAACTTAGTCAACGGGTTCGAGTCAATTACGATTTTCCGTCTTCGAGATTTGAAAGACGTGATGTCATGCATTTGCGGTTGACAAATCTTATCCGTAGTGGTGTTTTGATGGCAGTTCGGATCTTAGTATAGCTTGCAAAGAGTCGTTGAATCATTTATACAGTCCGTAAGTGTAGCTGCGGGTCACGTGTCCGACCGTTCGTTAGGTGTCGTCAGGTGATATTCACGCTAACGAGTCTTGCTGTCTATTAGCGGTCTCTCTTCTTACTACCTACTGTATCAATAAAACGCCTTCGCAACTACAAGCCCATCGAGAGTCGGAGGCTGTCGATGCCTAATTCTTCTACCGACTAGTTCTCAACTTCTGTCCACAGAAGTGAGTGTCTATCCCTTCTCGCCCCGTTGCTGCCTACGAGGCTACGAACTAGAATCTGGAAAAAGTCTCTTGGACGTGCTGACACGTATTCAGCTGTTACACAGCATTTGGAAGATGCAAGCCGATTGGCTAGCCGCACATACAGCCCACTTTCGCCCAATTTCTTGACCTCAAGGCCTTGATTATTTTATCTTCTACCACCTCACCTGAGCAGTATCGAGATATCATTTGTTCTGGATTTGTTTGTGGATAGAATCGTTTGAGCTATGTCTGAGAGTTTCCGACCGTCCGAAGATTCAGAGGCTCCTAAAGGTTGTGAGAACCCGGAAGATTTTGAAGATTCTGAGGATTGTCAGGATTCCGAAGATTGTGGTGATGAGGAGGATTTCACTTTTGAGACATGGGGTCCTTCTAAGCGCCTCACTCTGGAAGAAGCGACTGCCATTGCTCTGGGGCCAAGTGCGCCTCTGACTCCTGACCCGACAGGCACTCCATCGAATCCAACCCAGCCAAAGCTTATATGTCATGTACTTTGTGATCCTTGTACGAAGATCATTCAAACATCGAAGATCATTCAGAGCTACTTATCCCCTTCCGGACCTCAACCCAAGAACAGAGAAAACGCTGAGGAGATTTTCGATCATTACCCAAATTTCTTTGCCCTTACACAATCGGCTTCTAGAGGATGCCATCTCTGTTCCCTTCTTCAAAGACGTTCAGGTGTTCGACGAAATGTCACTTATGTCTTCGTTATTAATACGGGAGATACAACCTGGGGTTACGTCAGGCTTAAACATAAGAAAACTGAAATTGGTTGCATGATATTTTCCGGTGTCAACAGTACCTGGCTACCAGAACTCAAGCCCATTCTGCGATCGTCTGGAACTGAATCGGACGAGACCTTTTGTCGCGCGAGAAGCTGGCTGACCACATGTATCGAAGCTCACGAAATTTGCAAAATCAGTACACTAGATACGAGCTTTCGCCCCTCACGGTTGATAGAAGTGAGCGTTGTAAATGGCCAGCTTCTTATACGTCTCTGTTTGACTGGAGATATTAAGGATAAGATCGAGTATCTGACTCTGAGCCATTGCTGGGGCACAGCAAAAGTTCTTCAGTTGACTGAAGCTACACCAGAGACACAAGGCACACTAGGAACTTTCCTTACAAACATTCCAGTAAAGAGTCTGCCGAAAACTTTTTTGGACGCTGTGATTATTACGGCAAGATTGGGCTACAAATACATCTGGATCGACTCATTGTGCATCATACAAAACTCGGACCACGATTGGAAGAAAGAAGTCAAGACCATGGGAGAGGTTTACAGGAATTCGATATGCACAATTGCAGCACTATGGGCTGCAAATAGTGACGAAGGTTGCTTTGCACGTAGGAACCCTCTGGCATTAGAAGAACTCCGAATTAAGGGCGAAAGTTTCCTTTCATTCGATGAATTTCCAGCCGTGGGCCCAAACACAGAATCACCACATCGCCCAAAGTTGCACACAAGAGGTTGGGTTCTTCAAGAACGTGCACTCTCCCCTAGGACTTTGTATTACGGCTCTGAGATGATTTTCTGGGAGTGTGTTCAATGTACGGCGTCTGAACTCGAACCCCAGATGGAAGACGTTTGGGACCTTGGTGCGGAAGGGAGACGAGACATTGGAAGGGCCTTGTGGGAAAGTTCCCCAATGAAACGCGTTTTCAAGACTCTACTTGACAGTCGTAAACTCAACCAAAGCTATAGCGTCTGGAATGGCTACTGGTGGAAACTTATTAGTTACTACACTGCTTGCCAATTGACCAATGACACGGATAGATGGCCCGCAATTTCTGGGCTGACGGCAGAAGTCGAGCGACAGTTGGACAAGAAATTGCTTCATGGGCTCTGGAGAGACCACCTACAAGAGGAACTCCTTTGGAACGTGCAAGAACCTGGACGAAAATTGAAAAGTCAAACACCATCGTGGTCATGGACATCTATCCTGGGGACTATCGAGTGGTGCACGTATGACGAAGAGACCTCGGAATCCGACGATGAATGGACAGCCGCTATCTCGTTACCGGACACTAGTCACGAGTCTTCACCAGCACGTATCATCGTGGATGCTCCACTATTGAAATTTCCCGGGGCTTCCTCCCTCAAGGTAACCCGTTCCAGAGATGGTTCGATCTCTCTAAAGGTTGTACAAGATATCGAGCCAGACTTGCTGTTCAATTGGCTTCCAGATACTAAAGATTCAAACGAGGACATGGAGGGTTATTGCGCTTTACAGTTTGTCCGTCGTATCACAGACCGTGCTGGAATAGGTAATCATACGAGGTACCATGGAATTGTTGTGGCGCCGATTGGGGATGATGAAACTTGCACAACCTGGTCACGCGTAGGGTATTTTCAAGCCTATTGGAACTTCAGTTACTTTAGAGAGTCCAAGCACGCTCCACAAGTTCCGCGTTATTTAGGTGAGAGGAAGACAATCACGCTGATCTAAGTACGTGGAAATGATTTGTGCGTATGGGACTTATAGCGCCATTTATTTCTGTAAGCCAAGCTCTTTAGAGTTTGGTCCCATAACTAGTCTAATAGTATCAGGTTAATGGGGCACGTGTATGGATGTGTGGGCTTGGTAGTTACACTTATCAAAGCTTACCACCCTGAAAAAGGCGGAGATTTTGTTTTATACGAGGAACGTTTGAAATCTTATCCAATATAGAGGTTAGTTTCAAACAGAGAGAGAATCTACGAATACTCTAAGCGAGACCGATATTAGAGCTAACGAAACCACCCCCCAACCACCCTCGAAATACGACAAGAATAAGAGCGACGAAACCGTACCTTGTATCTATCATTAAGCAGCTTCTTTGCATAGTAGCTTCGGGCATTAAAGCATTTAGTACTCTGGGACCCCGGCCTAATTGTGAAGGAGACAATGGACAATGGATAATGGATAATGGATAATTTACTATATCTGTTATTCTCCATTAACCGTATAATGAAAACAGCACCTGGCTTACTTGATCTTTCATATCCGCTTGTGGGAAATATCAGCAAGGTACTGTACTGTACTGTACTATACTGTACCTTGATACAATCAGTACATCCTCCAATTGCGCGCATCCATATCCCCAGATATCGCTTCCCATATCCGTTGTTTTCAAGCGCTGAATAGATATGCCCAAACAAAAGTTGTGCGAATTCACTCAGAAGCAAATTGCAATACCCAGACACAAGGAATAAGTAAACCTTAAGCATTCTTTAACGAACTCTATTCTTACAGTACATCTTATCTTCCTGTTGGTAATAAAGATATATATAATTTTTCGTTTGCAATATTCTTAATCGTTTGCTCGCTCGCTCGGTTCATTTAGAGCAGTTATAGTTAATGTCATTACGGATAGCTCTTTTTCGCTAGGATGAATAAATTGGAATCTGCTCTGCTCTGCTCTGCTCCTAAAGGGTGTTTTTTCGTCGGTGTTGAAGGGGAGAAGGGGAAATATCGTGGTCATGGGCGGAAGCTCGCTTAGCGTTTAGCGCTTTCGCCCCCTTTTTTCAGGATCGAGGAGTCACGGGAGGCAGGAATCCCTATTCTGGTTATATTCATCTAGGAGGGTAATTGTATATAGAGATAATTAAGGTTTGTGCATTGGAGAGCACTAAGCTTGCAAAAGAACCAACATGGTCATGACTCATGCGGAGACAGGGGAACTTGTCGAGGTCTTCAGAGGATGCCTTGAGTTCAAGATGTGAATCTGAGAAAGATCAGTTTAGATTCCAAATTTAATTCTCTTTCTTGATCTCCTGGCACGTTTCTTTTTTAATGTGGCATGTGAAATAGGTGGGATAGTATGGCAGTAACTGGGCAGTTCATGAAAACGTGAGGTCGATAGATTCGAAGCACAAGTTGAAGCAAGGTGAGTTTCGTTTTGCTATTTGAAGTCTCAAATATGGTGTTATTTAATGCAATGGCAACGTCACAATCCCTGATCCGATCCGGAGTCTCAAGATTTTTATCGTGTTACATGTGATCTATATCACTTGATTCTCCTATATTTAGTTTACCTTTACTCCTCTCTTTACTATGTTCTTGAAAATAACACAGTTTTATTGTTCAAACTTCTTTCCCACGACAGACAATCAATTACAAAGCTCTTCCACTACTCTTCTCTCATATACTATATTCTATGCTTAACGAACGTTGGTCTATATATATCATTGAATAAAAAGAGCGCTTTGTTCTAGGAACCACCTTAGTAGCCGTTTGAAATCCCTTCGTATATTGAAGCACTTGGATCCACCCAGTAGGATCAGAATCGGCACATCAGCGTGCGAATCTGAAGTCCAAACGCTTGCTGCCTTCGTGTTTTGTCGTCTTGATGTAGTGTTCTCTCTCTTCCGGAGTCCACGAATTCCAAATCTTGTCTCTCCTTCCGTTCACCCAATCGTAATAGAAGTTTACCAGTAGATACAAGAAGATGTTGCCTACTGCGATCCCGATCAAATCTTTGTTTCCGCGGCGATAGCGTGGTGCGTCGTCTGGATTTCGTTAGCTTCACCGTTGACATGATTTGGACGAGTAACTTACCAGCACGGTAGATGTTGGAGTAAACAATTGAACCAGCTTGAACACACATGTTGTACATAGCGGTAGACACCGTTCGAGTACGGACTGTGTTCGCGTTGCGTGATGCCCAGCCTACGGGGAGCGTTAATCAGGAATATCTATAGGATCGCGCTTGGAATGGTGTGGAGAGAGTAGCTTACCAACTTGAACAGAGTGATTGGATGGATAGCCTAGAAGCAAACTGACGATGGCGAAGACGGCCCACTTGTTTGCTGTCGTAGTATTAATTGTGTGGAGGGCTATGAGGCACGGCAATGCCCAAACTTGAGCAATAATTCCGTTGAAAGCAAGTCGCTTCGTCAAACCGGCAAATCGGGTACCGACTAGAAGAGTAATCATTGAGAGGACTTGGCTCGGTATGACTAAGAGATTAGTTTGGAAAGTGTCGAACCCAAGGCCTCTCAGACTATATTTTGCGAGCGATCAGACCTTTTGTCCACAACGATATTAATGAGTCGAAGTATGCATACCTTAGAGTCAAGTATTGATTTGGAGGACCCATGGGCATTTGGAATACAAAACCGATAGCGTAGCTATTTATCGAACGTGGAAGTCAGCATTCTAAACCTGTGGTTAATAGTAAGAAACTTACACAGGCCAGAGATGGTAATCTTGTAGAGACTTCCATAGAAGTTTTGGTGTGATAGGCTGTCTGTTGTGCATCGTTCCTTTCGAAGGATCATCACGGAGAGCTCTGTTCACAATAATCGTCTCTTCTCTGTACATACCAAGATATTAGCATTCCTTGAAACCCATGAAGAGTTTTTAGGGACCATACCGCTCCGTGAACCACCCTTTTTTGCCCCTAAGCCTACCTGCGGTCTGCGTGGGACTTGCAGGCATAAAGAAAAAGGCCGAAATGCCCACAATGGCGGTAAACACTCCTTCAATTAAGAACAGCCACCTCCAGCCTTCCACGCCATTGGATCCATCAAGATGGAGGATCCCAAAAGCCATGAAAGCACCAATAATAATTGCAGACGTCATGGAAGCCCACCAACAAGATAGACGGATCGGTAGCTCGGCGCTTGTGTAAAAGTACGATAGATATAAGTTCATCTGTTTATATATGATTAGTTATTATGTTTGCATCACTCTGATTGTTGATTGCTTACGTCTGGAATGAATCCACCCTGGAGAATGCCCAACAAGGAACGAGTTGCCAAGAACGACGCTCGACCACTCAGCTTGAATTGAGATGCGGCTACTATGCTCCACAAAATCATCTGCCCAGGAATCCACCGATCAGGTCCCATCCTAATTATGATTAGTATATGACAGAGATTGATTGTAAGCAACATACCATTTCGACACCAGCTGCGAAGGCAACTCAGCACACATAAAAGATGCCGTGAATACAGTGTTTCCAAGGTTGAAATCTGTTGTAAATGCTGTCAATATATCATCTTGGGTAAGGCAATTGCCAACCAACTCACCATTCGTAGTTAGCTTAAGGTCTTTCAAGAAGTTGTCGGACACTGCCTGCGAGATATTTGCGCGATCAATTTCCAGAGACATGAAAGCTACACAAGCGAAGAGAAAGATTCTGATATCTATCTTCCGCACCAACGCCTGAAGACAGTTAGCAGTGTTTTCTACGAAGCAGTTGGACAGCAGATACTCAGACGTACCTTTTCTTCACGCCACGTCCAGCGGGCTGAAGGGTCAAAGCGATGCAGATTTTCCCAATCTGCTCGAGGCGTATACAGTTTGGCGACTTCCGGATCATCGTAGACAGATCTCTGAGTTGCAATTGCATCCAGGTCAACGGGTGGCGATCTCGACCACCAATATTTCTTATCAGCCTTGATCGGCTCCCCAAGGGGAAGTGGCTCAACGACAACATTGACTTTCTTTTCATCTTTTTCGTTCAGAGTGTTGTCACCACTATTGAGAGAACTTGATTCCGTCGAAGGAGCTTGAGCCTGGTCGAGGGTCCATACTACTGTGGCCATGGCGGTAAATTATTCAAGGATCGTAAGGCTTGGGAATGAAGATTGAGCTGGAGAAATGATTATGCGAGATAGAGAATTATCTATATGGTCCTGAAAATGACTTGAGCGCCTGTCTTCGGAATATCGCAATTCTTCGTAATATGGCGACATGGATGCAACGTCTATCAAAAGGGCACCAATTGAGGATCATAGTGCCCCCACGTCTTTTGCCCTGAGACCTTGAGGCTACAATAGTCCAGTATGACGCAAATATGTAGCAATATCTTACTCAAAAATTTGCGGACCTATAAAGACGGTAAGGTAAATCTTCCACAGATGCTGCAAACCAAGACTACGTAGCATTCAATCACTGTAACACTATGTGTAGTAGATTTCTTCCTCTTCTCTTTGCCTCAACTATGTTTTTTTCCATCTGGGAAACTCTGCATCTCGTAAGTAGTCCACTGGATCACGTCACTGGATGAAGTCTTCCGTCAATCTGCAATTATTTGTCGGGCTTATCGGTATTAAGACGCCCATTTCTTCGCGGCCAACTTATACCGCATAAGCTTTTTCGGCCATCTTGGCTGATCAAGCTTTCTTGTGGAGAAATTCTAAGGCGTGGGGAGCGGCAGAGAATGGAGAGTCTATCGTTGCGCGCAAGTGGACCTAGAATAAGACATGACACAAGACACCCTGGCAATTACGCTATCCCCTCACCAAAAGAGCGACGGCTTCTTTTGACTCGATCCCAGCCCGGTGGATCGGGTTTCTAGCATGGCTGGCTGCAGATGACACTCCCTGAACTTTCATATCTGATCTTCCCAAGCACCACTGCTTGGGCGCTACTGCTTGTTATTCGAGATCTCCGGGAAGGTATCAACTTCGCTTACCAACGAATCTCCCGCCCATGGCTTCTTCACCAAATCAAGTCAATTGGTATTCAAATGCAACATGTTGACCATGCATCAAGAGACCACAATTTGGGACGTTCCCCACACCCTCGCTTGGAGGAGCTACCCCTTCGGTAAACGCGGGAGCCAATGAAACTAGCGACGCTCCACAACTTCGATCAGCAAATATTTAGCGAACAAAACGACATCGCCAGGATGCACTGCATCAACAATCGTTTGGCCGTCTTCCGTCAAACGACGTTATCTTGCCGAGATGGAAGTGTCCAATGAGCCTCTCTGACTTGAAATATGTAGACGCTGAGAACGAGGCTGCTATGGACATCTGCAGCTTCAAGCGTGTTGGCAATATGTGCTACATCGAATGCATCATATTGTTCGACGGGATAGCGAACAATAATAGCACTTCAGTCATCTTCGAGGTAGACGGGACCTTGAACGACTAACAAATAACTCTGTCGGTCACCAGACTCACAAATTTATTCCGCTCCTTTTCTACAGAATCCTGACATTGGTATACCCCTCACCTCATCCGTAGCAACCTTTCAAATCCTCGACTCACTTGGCTTTGATATCATCTCTTCAAATAAATCTTAATCCATCTTCCTCTATCTCCATAATCGCCCTCGCCTGCACTGCTAACATATCTTTATTACGCAAGACTTCTCGCTGCAGAGTCGATATGTTCGATACTCTCGGCCCTTCCCTCCTCACCTTCCGATACCGATAATAAAGGGCAACAAGTCCCACCAGTGAGGTAGAGAGAGATCGAAGTTGAAATTCGGTTGCAGCCTTTTCGTGTCTGGCTCTACGACTGGCGAAGTATGAGAGTTTATGGTTTGGAATTGAGAAGGAAGCGGTCGTCGGACATTAGTAATATGAACGCAATGTTCGCAAGCAAAACATTCATAGCTCTAGAGTATATCTGGAGACGTGCCATTGCGTTGCCGTATACCTTTATTTTCATCGGCCAGATGGGCTTCTTGGTCTAGAGGTTCGAATGCTACGAAGTAACGATGAAGGTCTGCCATTGTTTTGAACACTGATAGTATTTCAAAGAGTTTTATGCGTTTTTGGTATTCGAAGCTGCGGTGCTAGCGATCCTTCGAGTGTCGACGTCGATTAGAAGCAGAAGATCTAGACGGGCGAATATATAAGTGCTATCGGGTCCGAATGACGCAATATTTCAATGAACACGAGGTACTAGTTTCCTCTGCTGAACTTATGAGAGAATCGAGTCTTGCATCAACCTCTGTCTACTCAGGTTATATATAGATTAGTATGATGTTATATGGTATTTAAGAGAATGTATACAATTGAAATTTAGAGTATTGGATGCCACGAAGCTTTGACTACTTGTGAATTCGACTACTGTGTAAGTGGTGGGTTTAAAGTCCCCGATGTATTGATTCATTCACTCCAATACCGCAAGCAAATATCATGCCAAGGTATGACGTAATTAACAATTCCGATTACCACCTGTTGGCGAGGCTGTTTGCCACAGAACTATAGAAGAATCCAGGTATTTAAAGATCGTCTGCATTAAGAAGAAATGTGAAATACAATTACTGGTACGGTCAACAGGCTGACAACAGCCGAAGGATGTGGTCAATATTATCTAGAGCGCGGCACGGGTGGGTATGGGCACCCATTTGGCAAAACAAACTACCTATGGGTGGGTAGGGTAATAAGTATAGTTTTGAGAGGTCTACCCACTATAGCTATAGATACTAATAGTATACCCGGCACGTGTATTTCCGTCACGTGTATACTTAATTTGGCTAGATAATTACTTAATTAAAACTATACGTAATAATATTTGCCTTTTCTAGCTTTACTAAAATTAGTCTAGCTAATAAAAAGAGCTTATTTCACGTAATAGGGTAACCCGCGAGTATCCTACGCATTTTTAAGACTGCCCTTCCTACCTAACGGGTAATAAAATATCAATTACTCTCTCTATAGGCACCCACCTATATGGATGCCCTTGGTCAGCCGCAATCCGTGCCGCGCTCTAATATTATCTGGCCGGGAGACCGGGGCTTATATTTGAATACTATAAGAATAATGTATGTGCTGTAGCAGAAAACAATATAATTTGAAAGCTGCAGCAGGTGCAGAAGTGGCTCAAATTGGGATTTGTTGTCCATAACTTAGTCATTGTTAATTCGGATGGAAAGCAACACGAGGTAGTACAGACTGCCGAAAGCGGCCGCTGGAGGTGGATGGGAAAGGGATTGCATATAAACAAAGCTTCTTTAAATCCATTTTATAATCTATAATGCTTGCAAAAATCATACTTGAAACTTGAGCATTCACTTCCGCCTTACTTAGGCATCTCGTTATATAGCGGTAGCACTACGTAAGAAAGGTCTTGTTTTGATAAAAATAAATATAAAACCCTTTTTTGGCTGCATTTTAAGTATAATTATTCTTGAGATGGAGAGATGGGACGTGCATTTAAAGAATGGAGGGGTGCGAGAGCGGGATGGTCGGGTCGAGTGGTCGAAAGGGCTGTGCACGCATGTTTGAAGTTGAGAAGTACGTTAAAGAAAACAAGTATGGGGGAAAATGAGTCTATCATCGAATACTTTGCCAGTATCAAACGAAAAAATAGCGGTTTCGAGATGAGAATATAATTAAACATTTTACAAGCTCGAGTAGAATGGTAATTAGGTTTGCGTATGTTGCATAATTTATATAAATCCAAACCTCTCGCCTAAACTTCTTGGACTTTAACATGGAGGAAACAAAACAGAATGTAAGATCTGTGTGGGGAATTGAAATTGATTAGGAGCGAAAAGGTTTGAAAGGCTAATCACTTTTGCTAGAGAGCTTAGATAAGAGTGCTCTTGCACAGTGAAGGAGAGTTTGATGTTAAATTCAATGCTGTGGTGGAGTGAAAATTCATTTTACCTTCTGTACAGTATTTTGCCGTTCTTGCAAGAACTGTCCCTTTCCATGAATTCGGCTTAGGCTGAGACTTGGACTTAGTCAAACAGGGGTAGTTCGTAGATAAAAGGGGTCTTCCCCTCTCTTAAAAGCATAGAGGCAGCTTTGATAGTATGAATACAGATGATTAATTTCTGATTATTGTGCCTCCTCACAATTGAGAGTGCCCTTGAGTGATTCTAACGATTATTGATTATTACCTTATTACGATTTTACGGCCTTCTTTAATTATATTCTAATACTGAGAGTTGCGGTACAGTATTCGTTTCCTGCCCTAGGAGACAAATGACCTACAGTTGGGCCCTTTACACTTTGGAAACCTCGCCCTTCGACAATGCCAACTGAGTTTGATATGCAAAGCGATGTGGATTATTATCAACATCGATCTTGTTATGAAATAAGAAACATAGCTATCTTTGGAAATGGAGCTCATCAGACTGTCTCATCCAAGAGAATGGATTAAAAACGAAACCTGAATATTCTCCATTCCCACTATGCAAGGCGATGATAGCAAATCATGCTACGTTACGGCATACATCCAAACACACTTATGAGCCGTCCCCATGTTCCATCAATATGCCTTTTCTTCAAAACCGTGTATTCAGGTGTTTTATTAACACCGTAGGCGGATTCTAGCAGCTTTCGTAAATGCGATATTTGTTTTATACTCTAATTTAAAATTGAAACTTTGGTTTATAATATAGAATTTCAAAAAAGCGAGAAAATAAGTGAATCCCTATGCGGCCAAAAAGGAAGTGGGGAAATTGCATGCGATCCACAAAGCCGCTAATGAGTGGGGATATAAATACCTTTACACCATCAATTGAAGAACTTCAAACTATTCACATCCGCCGCCCTGTCATACCCGAAGCTTTATATTGCTAACAAGTAATAGGTTCCCAAGCACTAACTCATAGCTTGAAATGGTTGAAATCAAAACAAAATGGATAAACGCTACCAACCAAATCAGAATTATTGCTAGAGAAATTTATGCATATGGATGGAATGTTGAGATATTGCTATCAATAACCATTCTGCTGTCAAATTCCAGAAACCTGTGCACAAAATGAAAAATGAGTAGCTTGTAAAAGTGAAAGAGAACATCAACTCCCAAATCTTCTCTCCCATTAGCGAGATATCAAATTGTTAGGAACAAATGCCACACAATAGTAGGAATACACGTCGATTTGAGTGGAGACTTAGGAATTGCGTTTCTCTAAAAGATTAGCTTGAGGTTTTTATACACTTTGCAAATTAAGAGCTTGAAGCAAAACTGCAAGAGAGCATATTCACTTGAATGCTTCTTTTTCAAATGCTATCAATCTCAAATTCATCTTGCTTATACCTATTTCCAAACTACCTCTCAAGGTGAATGAGGCTTATTAGTTCAAGGACCCCTTCTGTACCAAACGTGGCAGTTTTTCAAAATCATGTATAAAAGTATTTGAAATATATTAAAATAAAGCCGGAGTATAAGTACCATAAGAGGCCGCAGGAACTGATAGATGCTAGAAGCAGCCAGCGATACTAGTAAAGCAGCATTGAGAGCAAGAGAGGAGATGGACCATATATAAAAAGTATACGATAACGCTGCTATTAATCATGAAGGAAACTAGGGAAGGGGTTTTGCTGGGGAAAGGATTTGCTATAGCCAAAGAAAGCTCAAAGAAGGGATGGTACCAAAAGAGAGTTGGGACGAAATGATTTTGGTATTGTTGTCAACATCCCCACCATTATCAACCCGTAAAGAGAAACAATTGACAGCGACACAAAGCCAAAAAATTAAAAAGCAAAACCTGCCAACACAAACAACAAAGCATCCAGCAAACCACACCCATCTAGCCTCCCAACCACCATCATCGCGTGGCGTCCATCCACCACAAGACACAAGATTCTCTGGAATTTGATTCCCTGGAGGACCAGACGTGCGTGTCAACTGCAAAGCGTTGTTGGTTGATTTATCGTCGCTGGGCGGTGAAGAAATAGCCGAGGGTTCGCCTAAGGCTGAGGCAGAATATGAAGATGAGGATTATTCGGTGAATGGAACATCCTCATGCTATAAAATGGTGAGATTGTGTTGCTGTTGCGTAATCTGCTACTGTATTAGGAGTGATTGAAAGTTCGTGCTTCGAGTCTAGGGGAAGTGAGTGTTGTTGTTCTTTTTGGCAGGTCGAGTCGGGAGTCGTGTTTGAGATTGAGTGCCGCTATTGTTATTTATTGTCCGTCTCTGCCTTGGTCAACCTCGATCTTAAGAGCGCTTGTTTTCCTCTCCGACATCCATTTATCTCCCACCTCGGTTCCTTCATCATCCTGCTTAAATCGGTGGGTATAACCCGCGCCATGTCTAGCTAGCGATGCTAATCTCCTCTGTAGTTATAGCATATTATTTGAATCTTCGCGTGAGAAGTATACACACCATTATTCGCCACCTATACATCATTTTGTTCATAGTAGATATGTCGATCATTTATCAGATGATGTTCCAGACGAGCAGGACCGAATAGAGTGGAGAGATTCGAGTTTGAAGAGGGTCACTATTCGTTCGCAAGCGTCCTTCTTCAGCTGGAGAGCTTCCTTGAGAGGGTACAAATTGAGGAGGGTTAACTCACTAGAGGCTTGGTTCTGTCCGTGTATCTTGATCTTCTGGAGACGATCATTCTTTAGAAGGGCCGGAGCCGCCTCGCGCGCCTTCGCAGGGGTGCTTTCCACGGGACTATGTACCTTGGCGGTTGCGTGTGCAATCGAAACAATGTTTGGGTTACTAGTGTATAGGAATCTTCCTATCGCTTCACGCATGGCATTGGCGGACTTGATATGATCGATGCAGTTAGATCACGGAGGATTTGCCCAGCACGTATCGAGAAAACTGTACTTGGCACCTAGTGCCATCATCAATTTTTTCTCCGCATCAACGACAGGGTTCTTGTCCGTGAAAGTGTGGCCTTCACCTGCTAGGGTTGGGATCATTTTGTGGAAGAGCCGATTCATAGAGTATTGGTCGAAGGTACCATAGCAAAAGACTTAAACCCCCAAGAATGTTGGTCACTTCTCAGGACTTACAAGCCGGATCTGGAGGAAGTTTGCAGCGCAAGCCTATTAGAAGCCTGAGGTATAAGAGTGTGAGACGATATTGTTGAGATTTAGCCTTGGGAATCGGGATGGTACGATGACCGATGTGGTACTTTGATAATCGTTAGGTAGTGCTGTTGATCATGTCAACGATAATCGTCGACACCGTCTCTAATCTCGATCTCGATCTCAAGTATAGGTTTCTAAGCCGAGGACGGAGAATGGGAGGCGAGACATTAACCCTCCCACGATCGAAGACTGGCAGTTGAGATGAAGCACTTCACTTCACTTTATGTCCTCTCGGCGATGTAAGCCGAGACACGGCCCAGGGTTTGGAGATCTGTGCGGCGATGTCGATGTCGACGTCTGTTCAATGTAGACATCTCGTTGATATCTTATCTCATCTTATTAACATCGATACCACGCTGATGTGAAGTGAAGTGATATGATGTGATATCTTAGCGATGTCCAATCGATGCGATTAGCTGAAGATAAGATAGGAAAGGCGACAAGAGGCGACGAGAATAAGAAAGCCCCAAGAAGTGATGCGAGAGGCGAGACCGGGGATGGAACGGAGAAGAGTGGAGGTGACAGAGAGGGGAAGAAGAGGAGGAAGATCAACGAGAAAAGAAAAGAGGAGCGGTGACTTCACTTGAGGTTACTTCAGCCACCTCGCGATCAACCTCTAATCGAAAGAGAAAGGAATAACAAAGGAAAGAGATCGCGACCTGAAGCCTTGAATCTAGCCATCAAATAGTGATCGATCCCAAGAGGAAAGCTCCGCATGAATTTGCATTTGAATTTGCGATCAATGTTCAAATCCTGGCTAGGATGGTCACGCATCCACGGCATACCAAAACTAGTCCACCTTTTATGAACGCCACAGCTCATGATGAGGTGCTAGAAAAAAAATAGCCCTATTACCATTATCTCTTTCTCTTACCTTGCTCTCTGCGTTCAATTCGAACACATCTTATCCACGTGCACCAATAGTCACCATCACTCTCCAACCCAACCCAACCCAACTCGACGCAGCCTAGCCTAGCTTAGTATCACATCGTGACCCATTTCGCCCCATCCGCTACCCATTCCACATCCACCAACACTCACTTACCATTCACCAACGAACCAATAATAAACGCACGGGAGAACTCTTCTCGAATCTTTCTAGAAGCTCACACCAGAGCACCAACATAGCAGATTACCTTAACCCTGGCGGTGGATCTGTGCCCCGATTCGCTACTTCGTGACGCGTTGGCTGATTTGGCTGGGTTTTATCGTGTCGTTCGTGATATTCGGGTTGGATGGGCGTTTTGTGGCGTCTGGGTTTATGTATGGATGGTGGGTGAGCAGGCCTTTCGATATGAGATTTGTTGGCCCATCGGTGAGTGAGACCAATTCACGGGATGGAATGTTGTACTTTTGCCTACCCTTGCCTGCACTCTTGTGACTGCATGCATCCTGTGCAATATCCGGATTGGGAAGTGAGCACACGAGCTCATCCTCCTTCACGAACCCACAGCCTTGGCCAAACGCCTCTCACCACCACAACCATCTCTTGATCATTTCTTGGATATCAGATATCCAAAGCTTAAGAAACACAAGCACATGTCCCAAGGAAACGCCGCCGTTGGTCAAGAAACCCAAGAACGCCTCGCTCCTTCTCTCTTCTTGTTCAGCCTTGGCTAGCCTTGGCGATGCAACGGCGTCTCTTGGTACTTATGTGATGGCCGAAGGCGACCGAGGGTTTTAGGTAATTTTTATTGGATTGCATGGGATCAATGGATGGGGTTCAGATATGAAGAGAGAGAGGGGATTGGACGAGACCATTCCGTAGTTTTTGAGATCCCGAATGATTTGAGTTGTGTATCGTAACTTACCGTGGCGGGGTCATTCTTCTCTTCTCGAACGTCGAAAAGAAAAAGAAACATGAGTCGAGGCATTGGCGAGGCGGAAATTGTGAAAATCGGGTGCCGTTGGTGGCAGAAACAATAAGCGAGAAATAAGATTGGGTAAGTCTACCCCGAAAAGTCTAGCGTCGGCACAGAGACTTGGCGTGGAGAAGTGCTGTGAACGAATGCTTGGCCCACGTTGCGCTTTCCTCATCTCTGATTGGACCGTTTCAACGACCGTCAAGAAGAGAGGCCAACAGTCGCTCTCTCCAGATTTTCCATCTCACCTCGTCGTCGCTCTGCATGGCGACATTGCTGCAAGGCGTCCCGTGTCCCAAGACAGCACTTGGTCGTGTGCATTGTTGCAGTTTGTGTATCTTCAGCTTCAGCCAGATCAAGCCTTCACAAGCATCGCATGCAAGCCTTCTCCAAGACACTCCAAGACACTTACTGTCTGCACGCGATCGCCCGATGGAAGACGTCCAGGGCAGATCACATCACGACCATCGTTGAAACAGCTGCACCGGCAGCTGAATATCATTCCTCTCTAAACAATAAGAATCCGCATCGATCAGCCTCGTTGCCTCAAACAACTCCCTGGCCACGTTCTCCAATCGTCTGGCCGAGGAGGCCTCGATCACGCCCGAGGATCATCAAACAGTTCGGTCGCTGGTGTTCGATGAGGAAGGTGGGTAATCACCCCGAGGCGCCTTCGATACTACGGAGTATCCCCGTGCTGTGGCTGAACCGCCTCCTTTCTGCTCGTGTTCTGGAAGCCTTCCACCTCTGGCATTTACCCATAGCAGTGCATGAGCAGTCTGCAGGGCGCGGATGCTGCTCCCACGTAAAAATCACCTCTGATTCGCTGCTCGGGGCCAGGTACGCCCGTACGCCCATATCTCGGAGCAGGCAGAATTCGGGGACGCCCGCATCTAGGCACAGGATTACACAGCGAGCTGTATCTGAGATGTCTGAGCCTCGCGGGCGACGAGGGAGACAGGTCACGACGTCGTAGTCATAGCCTCGATGAGGAGAATTCTTTGCAGTGACTGTTGCCAGGTTGATGGACGTGGGAGCGTGCTCTTATACAGGACAGCCATTGGTCCCCAGATGGAGATTCGAGAGGAGTGAGCAGTGAGCAGCGAGCAGTGAGCAGAGCCTAGAGGCGGAATCACATTTAGTGTTTCCAGCCGCTCAATCAACCCGCATAACTGTGAATGGTCCGCCTTCTCACTACTGACTCGAGTTCGGGGAGCTCGCTAGAGGGTGCGGTAGTGTGATCGAGGACTGGATCGGGGAAGGAGAAGAGCAATTCGAGGTCTGGATGCCGTGTCACGAAGACACTAGTTGGATTAGCAAGTATCTCTCACTCGCATGCAGATCGAATAGGGTGCCCCTCGACCCACGACGGCTGCTAAGACCGCTCGCGCTCTGCAACTTTAATTCTTGGCGGCGTCGGCAGAACCCTCGAGTCTCGAGAGTGTGTGTGATGATCCCGGGTGAGTGGGTTGAGTGGGTGGGTTGGGTTGACTGTCTTGACTGGGTTGACTGGGTTGCCTGGGCTCGTTCATGACCATTGCGAGCCCGAAGATGGAAGCTCCGATCAGGGAGCGCGGGCTAGTCGGGAACCCCCCGCGAGAACGCCACACAGCGCCCAGGCCGGACCACGCTCCCAATTTGCTGAGGCCAGTGAATGGCCCGAAATCACAAATGCATCCTGGGCTAAAATCAGCTTCTAGCGTAGTGACACTGCAGCACCTGAAGAACGCTTCACCTGCAACCTCCCCCCTCGCACGAGAATATAAGGTCTCCCTCGGCCACCCCTCCCTGGGCCTTCTGTCTCCAGGCCAGCACTCACCAGCAACCCGAAGTCCAACTTCGACAGCTTCTTGTCGACAAGTCCATCCTTCACTCTCCTTCACGCTCCTTCACAATGGCTGCTCCTGTCCAGAAGACCGCAGGTGGAAACGCCGCCTTCCACAACTTCCACAATGACTTCGCACACATCACAGACCCGAATGAACGACGACGACTCGCCCTGGCTGAGATCGATAAGGCACCCTTTGGATGGTATCACGTCCGTGCCTGTGTCGTGGCCGGTATCGGTTTCTTCACCGATTCATACGATGTAAGCATGAAGATCCCGTTTCAGGGGCATATCTGACAGGTACAGATCTTCGCCATCAACTTGGTGACTGCCATGTTGGGTGTTGTTTTCTTCAACGACAAGAAGTCCAAGGGTACGATCCCGCCCAATTCGGATACTGCCATCAAGGTGGCTACTTCCGGTGGTACCGTTCTCGGTCAGCTCGGTTTCGGATACCTTGCCGATGTGGTCGGCCGTAAGCGCATGTATGGACTTGAGTTGATCATTATCATCTTCGCGACTCTCGCTCAAGCTCTCTCTTCTTCCTCTCGAGCTATCTCCATCACTGGTCTCATCATCTTCTGGCGTGTGCTTATGGTGAGTTGTCTTATAGAATAATGCCCGCTTCAACGCTGACATGACCAGGGTATCGGTATTGGAGGAGACTATCCATTGTCCAGTATCATCACCTCTGAGTTCGCTACAACTAAATGGAGAGGTGCCATGATGAACGCCGTCTTTGCCATGCAGGGTATTGGTCAATTCACTGCTGCCATCATTGCCTTGATTGTCACTGCTGGCTTCAAGGAGTCCCTCGTGACCGGCAGCAAGGCCTCTACCTGCACCGGTGTCTGCCAACTTGCCGTGGACAAGATGTGGCGTGTCATTGTCGGCTTCGGTGCCGTCCCCGGCTGCATTGCCCTCTACTACCGTCTCACCATCCCCGAGACCCCTCGTTACACCTTCGACGTTGCTCGTGATGTCGAGAAGGCTGCTGAAGACGCCAACGCCTACATGCATGGCCGATCAAAGGGTCAACCAGACGAGATCCAACGCGCCACAACCATGGTTCAAGCCTCGCCCGCTCTCGAGATTCCCAAAGCCTCCTTTCGAGACTTCATCCACTATTACGGGCAATGGAAGAACGGCAAGATCCTCCTCGGTACAGCAGGCTCATGGTTCTTTCTCGACGTCGCCTATTATGGTCTTGGCTTGAATAATTCTATCATTCTCTCTGCTATTGGCTGGTCCGGCGGCAAGAACATGTACGAGATCTATTATCGCAACGCTGTCGGCAACCTCATCCTCGTCTGCGCCGGTGCTATCCCGGGATACTGGGTCTCAGTCGCTACCATCGATACTATAGGCCGCAAACCCATCCAAATCATGGGCTTCGGCATGCTGACCATCCTCTTCATCGTCATCGGTTTCGCGTATAATTCCTTATCCGGCCACGCTCTCCTCGCGCTCTACGTCTTAGCTCAATTCTTCTTCAACTTCGGTCCTAACTCTACCACCTTCGTCGTTCCTGGCGAGTGCTTCCCTACCCGCTATAGATCGACTTCCCACGGCTTCTCTGCCGCATCAGGAAAGGTTGGTGCGATCATCGCTCAATGCGTGTTCGGTCCTCTCCGAACGAGAGGTGCAAAGCCCGGTGCGACGGGACGGGCTGCGACGCCGTGGTTGAATCACATTATGGAGATTTTTGCGCTGTTTATGTTTTGTGGTATTTTTACTTCGTTCTTGATCCCCGAGACGAAGAGGAAGACGTTGGAGGAGTTGGCGGGTGAAGTTCCTGGGTACGTTTCTTCCCTTTTCTCACTTTTCGTGAAATGCGATGCTAATGAGAGATAGAACACCAAACTACGACCCAACGAATGGTGGTGTGGCTCATAAGGCTTACCGCCAGGGATCAGAAGATAACTCGACTGAGATCACTCCCGGCACTGCTGCTGAGAAGGTCGTTTAATCTTCTCTCTTCCTCGATCAATGGCTATTTGCTCTCCAATTTCGATACATAATAATAAGCGCGCATGGAGCTGGGTGTGTGGGTTGGGCTGGGCTGGGCTGGGTTCTGATACTGGATTGGTTGCGCGGGTTTGATACCTCTCTCCTTGCTCATTCATACATACAGACATGTATCACGGTTATAGAACGGGACCAGGGACAAAAGAAACTTGTGTCTATGTAGAAGAAGACGACACGCATCACATCACATCGTATCGATGGGTTATAGAAAAAACAAAAACCAATCGTTGAATACACATCTCTCTCCCCCTCTTCCTTGGTGAGACTTCATGATCATGATACTGATGCGTTCCTTGCTTTATGAAGTCTCTTTAGCGATTCTGCTGATTGAGTCTTGTTGTGCATGCTAATTCACTTTTGTACACACACACACGTATCTGCATACACATTCACCTCCTCACCTCTTCGCCTTCACTCTCGATATCCCACGTGATTCAAGCCCTCTCACCCTCACACTTTCACCATCACCCACACAGCCACACCCCAGCAAGCCTATAAATAACCCCCTTCCTCCTCACCAACGCCCTTCTTTTCTTCTTCAGAAAACACTCCCCCACACAATATTGATTTAGGTCGTGGGCCTTCTCCTCTTCGGGAATCGTAATGATGTCAGTCATTCATTGCGCTTCGATTTATTTGAGTCATGTTGTGTGGGGGAAATGGTGAAGTGGTGAAGTGGTGAGGGAGGTGAGGTGAAGTGAAGTGGTGGAGGGAGATGTAGAGTCGAGATAGATGGTTTGTTGTCATTTCTCAACCATTGCCCACCTCTTCCACACTTCTCCTCATCCGAACCTAACGGAAAGGGGAGGAGGGGGAGAGGAGAGGAGAGCTGATATTCATACCATCCCCCTCCCGTCGCTATCTCAAAAAGTGGGAGATCTCCTCTAGCCTTGAGTGCGAGACTGGACATGGATGGGTTACGGGCTAGTCTTGTGTTGGTTGGTTTCGAAAGTAAAGGAGAAAGAGAGATGGCGGGCCGCGGGTGTGAGGGTTGCTGTTATCAAAAGAATCAAAGGAATTAGAGGGGGAGTGGGAGAGGTGAGATCGTGAGGGTGGGATGACTTCATTTCCATTCTTCCTCTTTCCTGGATCTTCAACTTCAACTTCACTCTTCACTTGCCGCATCAGACGGTATCTACTATCTATAAGAACCCTCTCACGTCCTCTGACCGAAGTCTCTCATCAGGGACACTACGGGTACCTGGAAAAGATCACGTCTCGTGTGCATGCATGTTTGATGCACAAAACTCCCAGGCTATGTTCTCCGGCACTCTCGTAGTTGTTTAGTCTTAGTCGATCTTAGTAGGTATTTGGGGGAAGGGAGATATTTTGGGTAGAGGATTGTTTCGCGAGTGGTTCATGAGGAGAAGTCCCGAATGTTGTCATCTTGTGCGGTTGCTGCTATTGTCAAGTATTGGGTAGCGTGGGGAGAGGATGGGATCGGGAATTTACTGCTAAGGGTTTAGGACGGGATCGAGGTTGTGAAGAAATAGCTGCTGAGTTCTGCAGTTGGCTTATAAGAACATTCACTATGTCTCAGATAGGCATAGATATAGAAGGTGGGTGTACCGAGCGCGAAGAATGGTCCTCGTGGTAGCATTGATAGTATTGCTGCTGTTGGTTTTTGCAGATGGTGATGGAGGGAGGGCAGTGTTTTATATCCTTGCGGGTTTGGAAAATTGAGGCGTGAGATGGGGTGAGGGTGTGATTATGGGCCGGGACTTGATTTTACTTCTTTTTCCCCCTTCCCTCTTCCCTCTTCCCTTTTACTAATTTCTTTTCTTGTTTATTTCATTCATCATATCTCTTCAAGCTAAGCTAAATATATAACTACCATGTTTATCTTTTTATCAACTTTTGAGATATGAATAATATAAAAATATAGATCTTTTAAATCTTCGACTTCCATTTTATATATATAATATTCGTAAGTTTTAAGACTAGGTAGTGATGTTTTTTTCCGCTGGAGTGGGGAATAGCACGTTCAGAAATTTAGGAATAGGAAAGAGGAAGTGGGAGTATTGTCATTTCGGGAAGCTATTGCCAATTCTCAAAAATCGCAACCAAGGATGAGATAGTCTTTTGTTGAGCTATTTTCGATTTTAAGAAGTAATTATCGAGCCTTATGAGTCGAACAGAAAAAGAGAGAATGCTGCATGTAAAAAGTTATGTACATAGTTAAAAGAGGTAAGCCCATGAATCTAATTAGGCATTGAACCAGCAGACCCATCTCCTTGAGCGGTGGAAGATCCGGTCTATCCTAAGCACGGAGATGATGAAGGGAGGGTGGGTGGTTTTTATACGTAGAATATTTCTTGGGAAGTAAGTGAATGAATGAGTGAGTGAGTAAAGTAAGCAAATAAAGTATTTGTCAAAGAATATAATAAAATACTTTTTAGATTTTGAACTCACTTCCTTTATCCCTTCCAGGTCGAAACGAACACCCCAAAATACGAGTACAAAAGTAGGTCCAACCCAACCTCATCAAAAACGTGTGAGAACGCGCTATAAGACAAATCATTAAACTACTACTTTTAACGCTTATATATTACGTGTAATCTATAGCTTTGTAATATAGCAAGACATTCCTCATTCTCATTTTTCATCATAAACTTAGAACTCAACTTTGCGTTGGCAACACTAAAACATTATAAACCTTGCCGTAATATTAACGTAAATCGTCGACGGCATTAATCTTTCTCCCCTTCGCGACCGCAATCGTCCCCGTATTATAGTATATTCGAGTCTTCGCTATATGTATTCGACGACGAATATATTATTATTATCGATATAAAAAATCGAAAAGTGAAATTAAAAAGGCGAAAATAATAAAAACTTACGGTTTTTATATAATTTGTTAAGTTCTTTTATATCGTGCATACTTTATATTATACTATTAGTATTAAAATTATCGAAATAGCTTCATATTTACAATTTCTAATAATCGAGTTTTAATTTTATATACTTTTTCGAAAATCTTGCGGCTTTAGGACGTTACCCAACTAACTTGGCCTATACGTACGCGGAAAGTGGCTGCAATTTGACCCACATTAGTAAGTCGGCCGAAAGCCTGTCCGTTTCAACCTGGAAGGGATATAAAAGCCAAAATGAGAAGGTAGACATATTTACTTCCTTACTTCACAACTCCTTTTTATCACGCCCTTTTTTTATCTTATATCTCTTTTCAAGCCAAGCACCTCATGCTACCCACACTTATACTTTTATCAACTTCCAAAATTCAGCAAATAAATAACACGAATCCTTTAAACTTCGATATTGACTTTTCTTTATACGCGTATTGATTTGCTGCATCTGAGATAAGTTGGGTTTGAAAGGTTTAGCCAAATAGTTTCTTAGGGGAGGGATGAATGAGGCGAGAGAGATAAGGGTTAGTGTTATCGTTTTAGTGATTCTCATTTTCAACTGTCGGTTTTCTCGTGGAAGTCGAGATGAGATGTTAAGCCCCTTGTGCGGGGCAGCTGGACTTGAAATTTGGCTTGGATATAGCAAAATATGTTATTTCTTTTCTTATATTTATATTAGACGAAAGAGCTCAGGGTTTGAGGAAGTAGTCGAACAGTTAGAGGTATTATCAGTTACACTTCTGTTTTGTGCCTTGCATTCAGTTATTTAGCTTCCCACTCTTAGTCGGACGCTAATTATCCTCAGCTCAGCTAGCTCACCTGAGCATCCTGGATACCCTGAGCGCCTTGAGCATCTCGCTTGAACTACGACCTGAAGACTGAACACATGGCAGCCTTACAAGGGGGATAATCTGATATCCCTCTTCTCCCATATTATCATGCTTGATCTTAAATGTATCTTGCTTGCAATAGCATCGTTGATCTATTTCACTTAGTTCGCATCGTCGATTAACGTTGCTCAAGAACGCGTCTGCCATAGTTAGTTATAGGAGTGTATCCCATTTTGGAGCACGCTGATAGATAAGAAGCGGTTCTTCAAGTTTTTTACCATATCTGCCCAACTCAGTAGGGAAGTCCTGCGAAGTGTGAAAAGGTGAGAATTGACTAGAGTTCTATGGGGTAACTAAGCCTTCCAAAGCTTACGATGTGCTTAGTAGAAAATCACGATAAAACCAATAAAGAGAAGTTGTAATTAGAGCTCGAAGCCTTCCACCGTGCCAAACATGTTTCTTGAAATATTTCCTGGATTGAACGTAAGAGTGTAGGAATAGTTAAACCGAAGAGCGTAGTACTCAAGAATAAACACTAACTTCACAATAACGCTGACTAAATCTGGCACCATAACGACTGTCCCAACGATTGACAACAGATAACTGAAAGGAAAATCAATAGCCTAGAATACTCCCTCTAAGCCGAGCTCTGTGCCTAGAGCCAGTAAGTAACGCGATAATCAAACAACTCCCCAATACCAACCGATCGTAATTTCCTGCACGATTACCAGGGCATCAAAAAATCACTCCATACGCCGATCTTGTTACCTACTCCATATTTCAGTACATTCTCAGCAGACCTGTGCGAGACAGCACTAGGAGCTGAAAAGTTGGACCCCGATACTAGCCATAAGAATGCTGCCGTTAACTACTGCCAAGACTGACAGTATCCACCATGTGGAAATATTCTTCCATATCGCACGTCATCGCGAGCTTGCAAGTAGTTCTCTTGGAAGGGAGCCCCTGGGACTTTTGCTGGGTGCTGAGGTAACATAGAGAGGTACTTCTCTTCCATCATCAAAGCCCTCATAATACAGTCATCTTCGTCGTGCTTATATGACTCAACTGAAATTTGGAGCAACTGTTAAGAGGTGATATAGTTTTGAAGGGCCGAATTGGCTTACAGAAACGACGCGTTCGCTCTTTCACCCGGTCGAGTTGAGTCCACATACGCTGCCTGTCAGCGCCTCGACCAAGTTGCGCAAAATTTTCTTCCTTCTGCCAATCAATATCCAATGGATGCTGGTTGCGGAACAGATAGCTGTAAGACGAGGTCAGAGTGTGGTACATGTGTCTAGCTAACCCAATCGCAGAGTCGAAATCTATCAAAATGTTAGTTATATAGATATTTGAAATAAAGCCTTGGTTGACTTACGACCTCTTCCGTAATAATCCGAATGTGACATGTACCGGTATCGTCTGAGAATGTCTCGGTACAACAGGGAAAGGGTCCAAAAACCTGCCCAGATAGGAAACTCATTCTCCTTAGAAGGTCTCTTAGGTTTACAAATCAGAGCATCTATATCCGACAGAATCTGCATCTCATATTCTGCGATGCCTTGTTTAGCAACGAGGGCGATCTGTAAGCCAGCAGTTTTTGAGATATACCAGACGTCTTCATGAGGTTGCTCTCCCTGGACAAGCAAGACGTTTCGCCAACACTCATAAAGGTTCATGATACTCAAAGACGCTTTCACGATGGCTTGCTATTTTCGAGTAAGAATCCAGCCGGCTCAAAGGGGAGACGTTGCAGAAACTTACCGAAGGCAACTCAACCCCAGTGATCAAGTACGCAGTAAGCAGTGAACGAAAGGAGCTAAAAAGCATGGCTGATGGGCTCCACGTATGCTCTATTACGTCCACCTGTTGCTTTATCCACTCTTCTAGATCCTGCGGAGATGGAAGTGATTGTTCGAAAATGGCGTATTTTGGTGTCGCAAGCTTTGAAAATCGAGGAATGCGCGGTTCATTAGGAGACTTCGCACTCAGAGTATAGCTCACCACCTCATCGTCATCATGAAGGTCTTGGGAGTAATCATAAACGTCAAGTCTTAGAGGTATACCAGTGTCATAAGAACGGAAGCGTAGGTATACTGCTCGAGATACGGAATTGTCTGACTTCAACGAGCTCTTGATAGACTGCCTATCATGACTCTCGTGTAACAAATCTTCGCCATGTCAGCATTTTCAACAATAAAAGGTACAAGATGAAGTATACCAGCTCCTCGAAATCTCAATTCTTCTAGACTATGCCGTACGCAGATATGTTCCCCAATGATCATGCTACCAACTGATTTAATGCAATGGTCACATGATCCGCTTGGTTGGCACTGCGCGATAATAAATAAATAAAAACTAATCGTAGGTAGCTTAAGGGTGCTTACGTTCAATTTTCTCATCTTACATCTCTGGCAAGCTCGAATTTTACGCATCTTAGCTACTTGCTCCCGACGCTCTGGTGCATATGCTTGTCTCTTCCTCTGCTGCTGACTTAGGTTTGCACCACTGGGAAAACTCGAAATACAATCGTCGAATATTCTCTTTGTTGATTTCGGGCAGAAATTTCCAGAAATAGTCGATGAAGCAGCGGGAAGTAAGCTATCATGGGGTGGCTGAGTTTCCGAAGGCGCACGTGACCGGGCTGCGGTTGAAGGCCCTGCGATCGCATAGCCAATGCGAATAAGGTTGCGCTGTATCTCATCTCGTTCCGGCGGTTTCTGGACGCAGAGCACTGTGGGCTGGGCACTTACAAGCGTCTGTTGGTTTTGAGGGGTAAAGTTAGGTTGTTGAGTTGAAGATTCGGGCCCAAGTTTTACGATTGGGAGTGGTGGAATAGGAAATTGAGGCTCAAAGTTTATAAAGACTTCCCAATCCTCAGCGAATTCATGGAGGGGGACGGACAGGCCATCAGGTGCTCCTGTAAACGGCGGACCCGCCATGGTTACGATCAGTCATGTTGTTACGTAGTATTGAATATCGCGACGACCGAGGACAAAGATATAGTGACAACAAATACCAAACTTATGTCACATTATCCAACGAAGACGCATGTGATTCGCTTACTGGAGATCTAAAGTGTCGGGCGTCGGTGAACCCAAAATGGAAAGGCCATTTGCGGGGTTCGCCGCCGCCCAGCCTCTGCCCGCCGACTCCTTCGGCGCCCAATTCTGGGACGAGATAAGGGTCAGTTTCTGATTTGACCTCCAAAGGCTCTAATGGGGGGCCGTGGCCAATGGCAAAGAGGAAGGAAACTCGGAAAGATAATGCGATAGAACGACGTCTGCACTTCTGATAAGAGCGTAGGAGAGCGTGTAGAATGCTTGGGATTTTAAATCGTCTTCTTGTTTCAATCCACTGAAGGAATGTCGTCTACCCTTGCAAATTGCAGCTGGGCCGCCTCAGTAATGGGCGGCAACTGGTTATATTCAACATCACAAGGATTGGAAACATTCACTCCATCCTAGCTAGAGCCTCGACTTTCTCGAGCTTTTATGTCGATTAAAAACCTTACATTTCGGGGCAAAATGTATTCATCAATAAAGCTAGAGAGAAGCTGTGTAGACTCTATAGCAATCTTAGTTTAGATCAGCTATACTCGGATCAGGAGGGTATATTATATCACATGAGTAAAGCTGAGCTAGAGACCGGTGCCAAGAAGGAATAGAATTAGATGTATATCGGCCTATACCGTTAGCTGTGTACCCGCCATGGCATATAAGCGAATGTAGATTAAAAATGGCTCCGGAGGAATCCCAGTCGGAGCTAAAATGGAATTTGCGCTTAAAGGTAAGGCGGGGAAAGCGCTCAAGGGGTATTATCATGTATTAATCAAAATAGCTTATATCTCTTAACTCAAAATTACTTGTACGAAGTTAGATTTGGCTTTTTTATGAGAGGATGCTCTATTGAGAAGGCGCTCATTTGCTATCATCTTTCGCGTACTGCCAATTCCCAGCTCCCACTTATCTCGACTCAATATAATTAGTATGAAACTCCACTACTTATGATCTCTACAATCTTATACTTCTACAATCAATCTCCTTATAACCAGACTCATAGCATCCAAAATCCCCTGGACAACTCGATCCAAAGAACGGGTGACTGGATCTTGATATCTTCGAAGCGCGTCTAGGTTTTCCAGCATAAGTAAAGGAGAAGAATACCTCAAGCTCATATTACTCGGATTGTTTCAAAAGCTCGATTTGAGTCAAGTCACTTATGAGCCCGCAAACAAAATTCGTGGAGTTCTTTGCTTACTTTTACAGGTTCCAAAATAGAAGTGAGACCCAATCTAGAAAAAAATATAAGAATTGACCCGCGTCTCTCGGCATGATTAGGAATATCTATAGCTGATTGGCGGAAATCGCATGTCTTGTGTCCAATTCCTCTGCTTACAATCTCAAATCAAAACTTCCGTGGCCAGGTGTATTTGAATAAATCGTTGAGCTTCGGCTTAGAAGTTATGTCTTGTAAATTGGAAGTATCAGACTGGACAGTAAAGTTTTATTTTGAATGATGGGATGGCTGTCATTTTCCCAAACTAGATGGAACAAAATGCGAAGATATTACGATATATTGCATTTACAACGCAGATTTCGGCTAGGTGCAACTATCGTTGGGCTTCCAAAGAAAAAGCTGATTTGGTAATGCGAGGATGTTAACGATAGTGTCGTTTATAGCATTTTCTAGGTGGTCGGAAGTAGACAGAAAGGCCTTGTGATCGAATATTTAAATGGCTCTCCCTTATATACTTTTCATTGCACATAAAGTGAAGTGGCGACGCGAGGTAGCTTGTAGGGTGCTTCATTGAATTGGACAAAATTGAAGCTAGAAAAGGAAGTGGTAAGATTTCATGCTATGGGACCCGGCAGAAGATGAAGGGACCGACTTTGATTGAATAGAATTTGAAATTATAAATAAGTTTTCAATTCGAAGTCAGTCCTCACGAGATCTATGCTTTGAAAAGCTACAGGGACGCTAGTATTGTAATTTTGAGAAGAGCAGACTAATTTCAATGCCTTGGAGAGTCTCCAATGGAGATGAACTTTGGAAGGAGACATAAACGAACAAACGGGGTTCATGTAGAGATTGAGGAAGTTCGTTCAAAATTTATTATTGTCAACCTATCTAAATATGCAGCTAGCAAATGGAAGAACCAAATTTTTGGACGAGAAATAGAAAGCTCACGATAGGGTATCCGCTAAGGACAATGACAAATCCCATGCCCGCCGCCTATGTACTACAATGCGAGAACTCCTATCCACAAGAAATGATGCGCCCATGAGACCCCCAAAAATGATAGGACGAGAAATGCTCCTCTGCTCATCTCTTTTATGCAGCCAACCCGCTTACCCCGCAGCATGAATTACGGCTCTGCCCCCGCTAAAAGTGTGTAGCAGTCAAATGAAAACAGCAAGTTGGGGGTGTTAAGAGACCAATCACGGTCTCCTGATGCCACGCTCTTGTAATGATGTCGGATTCTGGACGGCTCCAGCGTGCTCAAGATGTGAAATAACTTCCTTAATGAGATGGACGAAAATGCTATTATTATTAGTATGCGTGACGGTCACTTCATCCAGTGCATTGAACGCAGCTTGAAGTACACTCAAGCCATTATCTAGAACCAATATCAACATATTTACTTATCAAAGTTCATTGGAAGTATACCTGAACGAGCATTCACATTCGCGCCAGCTGCAATGAGACTCCGCACCGAATCTGGTCGACCACGAACAGCAGCACTGTGAAGAGCGATCGCACCTTCTCTGTCCTTCATATTCACGTTGATGTTATTGCGGACGCGCTCTGTGAAATCTTTCCAGAGAAGGGCATCGAGGTATTTTGAAATCGTCGCTCCAGTTTCATTTTCCTCGGAGGGCCGGTCGCAAATGAAAGACTTAAGAGGGTAGCTTCCTTCCTGATTGTGAAGATTGAGATCGACACCTTTCAGGATGAAACATTCGAGGTTGAGCAGAATCTGATTGCCTTCCCGTTGATGGAGGTCAACATTCGTCTCCCTTAGACTAAAGTGCTCGAGCCGAAGTAAAATATCGTTGCTAGATTTCAGCCTCGAAAGTGCATGGAGAACATTTTCACCCGTTTCCGGATCTACATAGGCCGGATTGTGGCGAGCTTCGAGGACAACTTCTTGAGATTTGATTTGCTTGATTTGTGGTGACCTCCATTCAGGGAAGATTAGACCCTGCCCTGTCGTCATCTCTCCTGATACTCTTGAAGTTTCTTTGTTTTTGTGAAATGAGTTGGTAGGAACCGGATCAATCACTTGGCCGTGACAATCATATTTGAGTGGAGCAACGTTGTGTGGGGTCCTGCCGAATCGATCTGGAGCTGTTGGATGATACCCAGCATTCGTAGATAGGCTGTGAAATACGATTAGACCCTACAAAAACAGATTTGCAAGTTGCGGATGAGTAGACCAGAAGACTGAGAATAGCGAGACAACGAAACAGGTGATGGATAAAGTCAAATTTTGAAGGCAAGTCAGTCCAGCATGTTCAGGAGGTCTGATTGAGGATGAAGTGCAAGAGAATAGTAAGGTGATGGTAGATATTAAATGAACAACGATGCTGTATTAGCTGGTTGTCTTGGCAGTTTACGGGACCAAATACACCATGACGCCGCTTACCGTCAACTAGTACCTGCAAGCCTTGACGGTATGGCAAACCCAAAGATTCGAAAGTGTTCTGCAGAATGAGAATTGACAACTTACGTGAAAATCTTAGCCATGAGTTCTGGATTAGCAACCTTCAATGCAAGAGCATGCAGCACGGTTTGACCATTGTTGTCTCGCAAGCCAAAAAGTCTCTCAGGTTCGAGAAGCTCCAATAATTTGATGAGATCGTCGCCTTTGAGACAGTCGGAATTGAGTTCCAACGTGAAAGGTTGCAGAGGCCGCAAACAATGAATGAAGAGTTCCCCAGTCGTATTTGCGGTATATGGGTCCACTCCAGCATCAATCAGTGCTTTCAGATGGAGAAAATTGCCGCCCCCAGCAGCAGCATAATGTAGAGCGGTGTTTCCGGCTGCATCGAGTGAACCAAATTCATATACTCCAGTTAATCTGAGTTCAGACAAGAAGACCTCGAATTTCAAATATCTAGAGGACCATCCGAGGTTGTGTATACTCGAGTATCGACAATACTTGCATGTTGGTATGTCTCTGAATTTGGCCATGCCTCGTGGTTCATGCAGATTTTGACAGGCTACCCGATACAGACCGTTGAATTCGCTCAGTGACTGTGGATCTGCTCGCTGAATATCCTCCAGGGTCAAGCAAGAAGCATATCCACTGGCATATCCAGAGTCTTCAGTATGATGGGTATACTGAGATGTGGGATATTTCTTTTTACCCTGAGACGACCCGCTAGATCTAGGCCTGAACAAGAATCGTAGTTTTGTGCGGGCGCCATTAGTGCTGGCAGTGTTGATAAGATTTGGAAAAGGTATCTTCCCTTCGTTAAGCCCTGCTTTTCGTTGAGATCGCTCAGCGATTTCGTGGGTGGAAGAGTTCGGAACGTGGTCGAGGTCCATGCTCGGAAAATTCACGAGGGACGATCCGTATTCTGCAGTATCAACCCCATTCCAACCAGGATTTGAGTAATTAGCACCCGAAAGGTTGTGTCCATTGTTGTCATCTGACAAAGGGATTTGTAATTCGTGGGAGCCAGTACTTATGTTGAAGTATGCGGCTCCATTCAATTCCATTGAAGGTGTTGGAAACTCACAAGCTTGATCGAATGTACTTGCGGATAAATTCCAGTTTTGCGAACTGGTGGTACCGTTGGAAGGAGGCCACAAAGAGGGAGATTTCAATGTGTCAAAGTCTGCCGAAGTATTGGTCGGTCCATCGCGGCATAGGCTTCCAGGTCCTAACTCATCCTTGCTCGCTGGTACTTCGCGGCTAATGTGTATACCTTCCAGACCTGGTCCCAAAGGTGGACTCCCAACTTCATATGAATGTGACCAAGGATCTGTCGAGTCCACCAACATATCGTCACCTGGCAGAGGATATAGACCCGAGTTCATGTGTTCATTCGTTGAGAAATTCGGGGATTGACCACCGCTAAGCGTACAAAACGCAGTCTCGATGTCGGGTTGGGCATTCAAAGGGAAATTGGCATCAAGGAGCCTCGACCGACCTACCAAATCGGTAGGTAACCCCATAGATTGGAACTTCAGGTATACAGATCGCTGACTTTTCCCAAGGTTAGAATGAAATAAGTTCCGAAGGGTTGACAACATTACCATGGTTGAAATCCCTCACATTGAATAGCTTTATGAATATCCGGTATTGACATCCCGAGATTATAGCGCTCTATCATCCCAGGTGTATGCGATGACCAGTCCCATTTTAGCTGTCTAGACATCGCGTGCTCTGGCGCTTGTCGACCCAGGAAGTGAGAAGTGAGAGGTTCAGCCGCCTAGCAGTCGGATCAAGCATCCGCAGTCGTGGGCGTGATTGCAGCGATATCCATTTCCGTAGATGGAATCGCGGCAATTATTTCGAGTGTATCGTAGGGTCGTAGGGATCGTGCCGCTGCTGACGGTTGCGAAATCTGGAGATGAACTTGAGAGATGTCAAGATGTTGCGGCCTGGCTCAAAGGTGGGGTCGTAGCAGTGCTGTGCCTCAATGATGCATACACGTGAAGGCCGCAGGATGCTCGAGTCCTTTCTTACTGCGTTCAAAGTCAACAGCAGGATATTCAGATGCCAGATGGTAGAGTTGAGTAATGACTGAGGACAGGACCTGGAAAATGACTTGGACCAGAGCCGGGGAAGCAACCCGCTAAACCACAACAACCACGGCCACGGCCCCAGACTCGAGAAAGCCTCGCCAGCGAAGCCGAGAGGCGCATTGACCAATAATAGACAACGCCACGAGTGGAGCAGAGGAACACGTGTATTCCATCCGTCTTCTAGAAGGGTTTGTCGGTCTGAGGGGCGCGTGAGGGAAAGCCTGCCTGCCTAGAAAGGTCAAGCGAATAGACCGGGAACTGTGGCGTGCAGGGGCAAGAGGGTATCTTCGCCCTCATCCAAACAGCTAGACGCTACTGTTGCACAGCGAAGGACCTCGCCCATGGAACCATCTGGGAAAGCATACAATGCTGTGTGAAGAGAAAGAAATCATCCTATGGGTATACAGTATCGTTCTTTACACTTCGGATCGCAGTGTTCGGCAGGAAACGCCACAACTCCAAAAGACGACATGCGTCTCCGCAAATACGAGACTCAACAATCACGCTCCAGACTTCCTGAACTGAGCTGGACAGAACATCGCTATGAGTTCAACCTAACCTAATATCTAAGTCTGGCCCGGTTCTGGAGTCGTCGTAATGACTATGTATATATGGGAAACTTCCCGATCACATCCTTTTCGAGCATCTTTGACCTATGCAAGGGTGGTCAGCCACTTTGCAAGCTTGCATCAGCCATTTTGCAACGCAACACCCAGACGACACCAGCGTGCAACGCCAAACATCAGGGTCGCGCACCGTGAGACAGCAGTTTGCTGGTTCAATGAATTCAGCAAAAGCAGAGCGGAGTGCAGACAAAAAACTCAATCCATGTAATAGGAGCTGCTGTCACGTCAACGAGGAAGTGCCCAAAGCGCAACAGTTTGGAAATACCAGCAACCGAACACACATTACAATGCAAAAATGTATTTTGCACTTTGCACTCAAGTGACGAATGAACCTCAGAGGACCTTGCAGTGCTTGTTATAAAAGACCGCATAGCCTGTTAATATAGAAATACCAAGTAGTCTTAACAGAGTGATCATTCGAAATCTCATTGATTAAAGAATTTCTCCACTCTTAGATATCATCATCACGTGCAATGCCGTTAACGGTCCACGTGCATTCATTGTCACGTGGTCCACGTCTCCACCTCACCTTATCTTATACGATCATGTCTCCAAGCGCATCATGCTCTATGGATGCACGTCAAGGGTCTCCGGATCCACAGTAAGTCTTCAACCATTTTTTGGTCAACTTATAACATCCACTAAGATATCCGCAGCCCAAGCCTCCCAAGTAAACCCTCCACCGAACCAACACCACCAATTAAATCCACAAATTGCACTCCGATGCAATATACCCCTTCACTTAGTCTATCATCCCCAGCACTTGTTCTTCGAAACGAAAACGAGGTTCCAAAGCCTCTAATGCGATATCTAGAAGACTCGGAGCTGTCGGTACCGCAAGTTTGCTTTCGACAGCTAAATTGTGGGATGGTTGAACCCGAAGCTATCAATCGAATGCAAGATATTTTAGATGGGATTAATTCATGTATATAAACGCTCAGGTGGCGCATTTTGGAGTTTGGCGTATCTCCTTCGGGATTCCTCGCTTGCTAGACGGCTACTTTTGGGGAGTACGCAGGCACGGGGCAAAACACAAAAGGCTTGACGTATATGCAGAACAATGTTCCTACACGAGGATAACTTTGAAGTTAGAGATAAAACAGTTTCTAATAGAGACTGAGTAGTTCGGGTTACCTTACGGCTCATTTACAGCAATTTTGGCTTTCTCGGGGCTTTGGGCTTGTCGAGGTCGAGGTAGAGCCAGAGTAATGGGAAGACTGTATCCTCATGTTGACCAGAAGCGTCCTGTATCCAAATATCATCTTATATAAGGATATAGCTATTTTGCTCATTTCCTAGGTGTCAAGATTGCTAGGTACGAAATTCTGAGCATTTTATGTTAGAAAAGTTGAGATGAGCCAGATTTTCCAGGTAAGGAATGAAAAAACAAGTTAAAAGCACTTTTAACATCTAGATATTATAGTACTTATATCGGCCTTGTATTCACCGTTATCATTTTATATCCCCCCCCCAATCTCCTCATAACCTTGCTCAGGCGCAGCTAAATAAAAAGGCTTCACGATCTAGAATCTATTTGAATAGCGCAAAGTTTTTCGATTCCTGCTGCTTATATATCTGCGACCATGGGATTGTTTTTTTGATGAAATATTATTTATTTAAGGCATAGATAATGCAGTTCAATAAATCCGAAAAAATATATTATTGTAATAGACGCATCTTCGTCCATCCAACCAAATCGCTTCCGAGACTCAGGAAAGGAGGACCACGTTTAGCGAGGCCCTTCTTCAGTGGCCGATCACTATATTCCAGTGGGACATGTTGAGCTTTCAGGGTACGCTTCGCTAAAAACCACTCGAGAGAGAGCACAGAGCTTCAATGCCTCAGGCACTACTATGACTTGTTCTGCTCATTCAGCTCGTCATCACCGTTTACTTCGACTTACCAAGCTTAGTCCGTCTACGGAGCCAACATATAACGTTCTCAAATTATCATGCATCCCTACAACAGCTCTCTAGACCCCAAGAAGAAGGAGATCCGAGTCTTGCACCTTCAACCTCTAAGCGCCGGATCAGCAATCCAATGCTCAACTAAAACCGTTTCTCTTCTCGATCAACCCGAATATGAAGCGCTGTCCTACGTTTGGGGAGATGCATCAATCAAAGAAAAGATCATCTTCGATGGAAGCCTCTTTCCCGTGACCAAAAACCTCGCTGTAGCTCTCCACCATCTTCGGCTGCCTGACGAACAGCGAAGATTGTGGGTCGATGCTCTGTGCATCAATCAAAGCGATACAAGAGAGCGCAACGAGCAAGTTACAATGATGGGTGAGATCTACGTGAATGCGAAACCGGTTTTAATCTTCCTAGGCGAAGCACCAGATGGAATCAACGAAACGCTTGCTCTAATATCGACGATGGGCGAAGAGAAGGATATTCCAGAGGATATATCGCAAAAGCTATTTTCATTCTACATCAAACTTGTGGAGAGGGAATGGTTCACTCGTTTATGGACTGTGCAAGAATTGGTGCTAGCTAGTCAAGATCCCCTCGTTGGCTGTGGTTTCACGTGGACAACGTGGAGTGCACTATTAGGGGTTTGGCAAAAGGTGGCGTTGAAAGAGTTCACAAAGATGGGTATGGTTATAACGGACAACAAAAGTGACCGCGGTAATGAGACTGTTGGTCTTTCCGATGTCCGACCCAGCGGGATCAGGATCGATCTTCTGAATAATTTACGCGCAGCGGTTACAACCAAAGGCGGCGAAGAGCTGCGAGATTTATTGCTCAATACACATTCTGCAAACGCAACCGAACCGAGAGACAGGATATATGGCTTGCTAGGTATGATCCGACAGGAAGATAGAGACTGTTTTACCGTGGATTATGGTCGGCCTCTAGGAACAGTTTATGCAGAAGCAATAGCACACATTTTCCAGAAAGGAAAAGGCCCATTCTTGCTTTCAGGCATGGAACTCGCAGGGCCTTCTCCATTGGACACTTCATTCCCATCATGGGTACCGAAATTTGGAAGCAAAACTTTACTCTACCCAACTCGCTTCCATCCTCCTGGGATAGGAGCCTCAGGAGCTGGTAGTGGCGCCGTAAATGGAATTGTGGACGAAGATCTGAAGACGCTGAGAATAAGAGGCATGCCTATCGACATTGTCATTGATAAGATTTCTTTCAGTGAGAAAGAAGACTGTCTCACTAAGTTATCCCAAGTTGAACTTCTGGTAAGTAAAGCCCGTCAGCTGGCAGCATCGAACTCCAATCGTCGGCCGTATTTAAGCGGCCTCAAGAGCAAAGAGCCAATCTGGCGGACGTTGATAGCCAATAAAGCCTATAGTGGTGCCTCGCGCGAGGCGGCTCCTGAATCCTACGGTGAGATGTACAAAATTCTCTTGCACAAACAGGGAAGTACAGGCCACGATCGAGATGGAGGGGAAGAATATTCTCGAGACTACCGATTACAGATGTTGAACCATTTGCCTTCCGGCTGCTTCTTTGTCACAGCTACGGGGTTCTATGGCATCAGTCAAAGCGCTATTAAAAGAGAAGACCACTTAGCGATCTGGTTTGGTTCCCCAGCTCCGTTCGTATTGAGACCAAATGCTAGAGCTCCGGGAGATTCTGGAGAGCAAGTCTATGCCATCTGTGGAGTAGCTTACGTTGCTGGCATCATGGGCGGTGAAATCGTTGATGAGGTGTATTGCAAGGACTTGGAAGATGACATTATATTTGTCGTACAGTAAACATGGAAGGTCTTTGATCGATTCGATCGAAATTCGTCGAGCCTACGACATCAAGCGAAAACATTCTATGTTGAATCTGGCATCTACCCATACCTCGCATTCTCCACCTCATCATCAAACCAAGTTGGCTCTTGCCCGTAATTGATGATTGTACTCTTCAACTTCGTGTAGCTCTCATAAGCTTCAACGCCATTCTCTTTACCAAGCCCACTTTCCTTGAATCCGCCCCATGGCGATGACGGATCATTCAAATGATGCCCATTGATCCAAACAATCCCCGCATCTATATTCTCGGCAACACGGTGAGCTTGACTGAAGTCATTCGTCCACACCGACGCACCCAACGCAAAAGAGGTAGCGTTCGCAACCTTAACTATTTCATCCTCTGACGCACACTTGACGAGAGCAATGACAGGACCAAATACCTCGTTACATGCCAGGTCACTTTCAGCTCTTGTCTCAATCAGCGTTGGCTGAAAGAAGAACCCTCTCCCATCCACGCTGGTGGGTTCTCCCCCGCAAAGAACTTTTCCACCTTCCGCAACAGCACGAGAGACAAATGCAGAGCATCTCTCGACGCTTGCGGGTGAGACGACAGCTCCAATTTGCGTTTTGTCATCGGTCGGATCACCGAGTCTCAGTCTTTTCGTTCTTCGTACAAGCAATTCGACAAACTCATCATAAATGTCTGAATGTATCAACAACCGACTGCCTGTAACACAGGTTTGACCACTCGCAATAAAGCTGGCAAATAGAGCGGCCTTTACTCCCTTCTCAACCGGCATACTCGGAAAGAAACAAACAGGCGCTTTCCCGCCCAGCTCAGCCGTAATGGGAACCATGTTTTTGCTCGCCATCGGCGCAATCACTTCGTACGTCCCCAAACCACCGGTCAGATCAATCTTCGCAATGAGCGGAGATTCGCAAAGGAATTTTCCCGTCTCTCGCCCATACCCGGACACGATCTGTAAAGTCCCATCAGGCAACCCCGCTTCTTGAAACAACTTGCCCATCTCCAGCACAGACAAGGGCGCAGATTCAGATGGTTTGACAATAACAGAGTTTCCTGCCGCTAATGCTGCAGCAATTTTCTTGGTCGCTATCAAAAGTGGGTGATTCCATGGTGTGATTTGTACAACAACGCCGAGAGGTAAACGTTTCAGAGTGTTGATGACGGGGCCTTTGAAAGGTGTCACACGGCCTTCGTGTGTGCGTGCCAGAGCCGCAAAGTATTCCAACCATTCGGGGATACGAGAGAGTTGTGCTCTCATTTCTCGGATTGGCCGACCTGTTTGCTGGGTCTCGAGGTTGATGAATTCGGGTAGGCGAGAACGGAGCAGGTTCGCGGCCTTGGAAAGGACCATGAAGCGAGTGGATGCATCGGCATTGCTCCAGGTCCCGCTTGAGAAGTTCTCTAAGGAGGAAGCAATGATAGAGTTGATAGTATCTTGAGGGGTACAGTCTATGGTTGCGATTGGTGATTCGGTTGCTGGATTCACAACATGGATTCGCTCCGGTGTGGGCGATTGGTACGCGCCTTTGACCCAATTGGACTGATGCCGCATAATTCTGTCGAGTGAGGTTATTGTACAATAGCAAACGCTGGGAGAAGAAGAGTGCTGTTGGGTTCATAATTCGCGAACTCAGTGAGGCAAGGATTCTGCCAATGCTTAGTCAGATTTGTTTAGTCGACAATCACGTGAATCATTCCTCCTACCAGTTTGAAAATGTCTGATTAGTATATAATACACGCAAAAAGGTTACATACCGTCGAAATAATCCGAAACCTCGCTTAGGTTTTCGATAAAAATAATTATTAATATATAATTTTATAAAAATCTGTATTTAATTTTAATCACTAGCGAAATCGGCCTCCGCCCTTAATACCAACTGCGTTATATTTTCCAACTTTTGGAAGTTGGTAGTTGCGCTTTGGTGATCTGAAAATTTGTAGTAGCGGGTTGGTAAGTATGGGCCACGGTATCGAAGGCAAGCACAAATTCTCCTTGGCACCATGCATTGCGAGCTGAGAATAGAAGAGAAGCGCTGAATGGCGTTAGACAAATCAGCCTCCAAGCGCCCCGTGCCTTAGCTGAACTCTACTTTCGCCCGATATGTTGCAGCTCTAATCCGAGTTCGGACCGTGGGCGACGGCACGATTCCTACTAGTGACAAAGGCGTCGATAATATGCTTTTTCTCGTCTTTCACGTCGCTCATGACCTTCAAAAACCTCGCGTCAGATCGATTCTCATACTTGGAAAATGCTAAGCAGAACTATTCATCGTCTTATATCATCTACATAGTCTATCTCCTCGCATCATGTTGGTCCTCTTCGGTCAGACTACTGACTCGTGGATCATCGGAAATGATAAATTTACTATGCAGTATGTCTTCATATTATCTCAGGGCCAATAGAGCTGATAGGTCCTTCCTCCGATAGACACGGGATGCCCGAACATGTGAAAGATCATGTCGAGAAAGGAACAATTAGTGCGAAAGATGTTCAATGGTGCTCTATCGGCCAGGACGGAATTATTTGTTTCGCAAAATGGTTGTCGACTGATCAGTGGAGGATCCAGCCAAACGAGTGTGACCGTGAGCAATTCCCACATTGTAAGCGTGCCAGCGATCTGCTAAACAGCCACTCTTAATAGTGTTCTTTTCGCAAACCGAAAATCTCAAAGCGGATTTGAATATTGGAGGCGTTGAGCATGTTACATTCGCTTCGGGAGGTGGCTGGTTCGTCAGATACAAGAATGGAACAGTCCGATTATCCATGGAGGGAACGTTCCCGTCAGTTTTCCATGAGGTAGCATCACCAAATATGCAGACCCAGGGCTCGGTAGGTCTCACCGTCTCGGAACAATGTTCCCCTTTGCTTGTTGTTTCTGTAGCCGTGAATGTTCGGTCTTCTTGGACACTATGCTCGGCTGCTCGCAGTGTATGAATGAAGTATACTGACTCGAATATTCTGCTTCTTAGGCCAGGTCCAACCTACAAGCATCCACAGTCTCGGACGTATTCTTCGGTGCTGACGATGCTATTATCATCCAACACAATGTATCCACGGTACCGTCGTGGGAGAACAGCCCTGCTCTACGCTGGAAAGGCTTGCCAGCTAACCTGGACAAGAACCTTAAAGAACTATTTGAAGATGATTGGGTATTGTCCAAGAGGACAAATTTATGCCCATGGAATAAGTAGTACTATTATGTTGAATGGACTAAACCTTTTTCGTCCGACATTAAAGCTCTCTACGCTTTACCTCCGCACGCCATGCTTCCTGCTCTCTTCGTTCGCCAGATGTGGGAAGGAGAATACCCAACCTCAATCCCACAAGCGACAATGGCAACTTCTGTAAAGCCAAAGCCTGGACCCCCATCGGTTCCTCCCAGAAATAACAATAAATCTCAGCCAGGAGTCTCAGTGGAGATGATCCGAGAAATGTGTGGAGATCTATTCAACCACTGGTCAGATTCGGGGGACGTCATGAACGGGGCGAAATTCAAATCATTTTGCCATTCCGTTCTTCCAAAGCAGGAACTGGCTAAGATCTGGAGCCTATCGGATGCTGATGGCAATGGGACCTTTTCTCGAGATGAGTTCATAATCGCTGTGTACCTCATCATGAGTAGAAAGAACGGCAGCAACCTACCCTCTAAAGTCCCCTTGCAGACTGTGTTGAAATCCAGGGAACAGAACAACTCACTTCGCGGAAGAGACACGTTTCTCCATCCAAAGGATCTCGGAATTCAATGCGACGGATGCAAGGAGGAAATGAGTACGGGCTCCTGGGTATGTGTAAATTGCCAGACTTGTACGGATCTATATAAAACCCCAAATCCCGGACTCGGCATGAAACTTTGTGTGTCCTGTTTCTGTTTCAATTATCCAAGCTCCTTGGCCGAGAAGAATCACGAACCAAATTGGAGGCGGCTGGTCAGGACAGAAATACTGGCCGCCGACGTCAAGGATGACCTGGTGGTCTGTTGTCTATGTGGAAAGCTCAAAACTCAAAGCAATCCCACGTACTATCAGTGCGAGCATTTTTCTGAGTGCAACTTCGGCACCTGTGAATCATGTTACGAGCCAGGTCTTTTATGTCCTCACGGTCATCCATTGAGTACCAAGGGCGACGATCTAGAATCTAGAATAGATTCTATGAATCTTAATGAAACAGATCCATACAATCCTTTCCTCGATGATGACGATGAGGGAAACGACGACGGAAAAGGGACAAACGACAAAAGCAACGATAAGTCCCAAGGAAAGCCTTCCAAGGATCTCACCGAGGACGAAAAATCATTGAGGGGTCAATTGGCAAGCTCCATCGTGAAGGAGAATCCCAATGTTAAATGGGAGGATGTAGCTGGGTTGGAGACCGCCAAGGAAGAACTCCAAGAAGCTGTTATTCTTCCAGCCAAGTTCCCTAAGCTGTTTAGCGGCAAGAGAAAGCCTCGCAGGGGAATCTTGCTCTATGGTCCTCCTGGCACAGGAAAATCGTATCTAGCGAAAGCAGTCGCAACTGAGGCGAATTCGACTCTCTTTAGCATTAGCAGCAGTGATGTTGTTTCCAAGTGGCATGGAGAAAGTGAAAGGTACGAGGTTGTGCGATATCCTGCCCGGAATTGGGGCTGACCATTTACTTCTCATAGATTGATCAAGACACTTTTCGACCTCGCTAGAGAGAATAAGCCATCGGTCGTTTTCATTGACGAAATCGATGCGCTGTGCGGGTCTCGCGATGCGCCGGGGCACAACCCGCTCACTGCAGGACTCAAGACAGAGATCATGGTACAAATGGATGGAGTTGGGCGTGACAATGAAGGTGTCCTGGTATTGGCAGCAACCAATTTGCCTTGGACTCTCGACCCGGCAATCCGACGTCGATTACAACGAAAGATCTACATATCTCTACCAGACGAACCAGCTCGAACCGAGATGTTCAAGATCCATGTTGGTGAAACTCCTTGTGGCCTCACACCAGAACATTATAAAGCTCTTGGCAAGAAAACAGAGGGGCTATCAGGTAGTGATATTGGCAACGCAGTCCAAGACGCTCTCATGCAGCCAGTGAAGAAAGTATCCTCTTCAAAGCATTGGAAGAAGGTGGGTTGAAACTAAATCCCGATATACATTACTGACACACCTAGGTTACACACAAGGGCGCTGAGAAGCTGACACCATGCAAACCCGATGATCCTGGCGCGATGCCAATGAATTGGCGTCAAGTACCTGCATCGAAACTCCAGGAGTCCATAGTCGTGGCAGAAGACTTCTTTGAAGTACTTCAGAACGTGAAGCCGACAGTGAGCCCAGATGAGATCAAGAAGTATTTTGAGTGGACCGATCTATTTGGCATGGAGGGAGCATGAGCATTAAGTGAGATGGCAAAAAAATAACTATACTTCGGAAGTGCGGCTTTAGGGAGCTGTGCATCCTCTCGATTTCATTAATTGCCAAACACCATTCATTATCCCACACCTGTCAAAATTCTCTCCTGTGTTTCATCGGTGTGGCCATGGAGAGCGCTCTGCACCCATGAGTTGTGGGAGACGATTGTTGAAGCAATCGAATGGAAATAATCTCCGCCGTTATGACATGGATGGAGCCCATTCACCACATGAGGCTCGGCAGAGATTACACGGATGCGAGAGTCGCTAACGCTTTTGTTTCCCCCGCCACCCATTGTTTGATGAACCAATTTTCGATGCAACCAAAGGTGATACTGAAGGGAGAGAAAGCTTCACTATAATTGAATATTGCGCTTCAGAAAACAAAAGGTAATAAGACGAGATGACTTGGAGTGCGGGGGGATACCGTAAAGATCGACCTTGGTCTGATTGCGGGGAAAGTGTGGTAGACTTTCCAATACACCCTAAAAGCATGTTATAACAAAGCAGGAACGCAGAAGAAAATACAGGCTCAAATTTAACTTCTTGTCATAGGTATCATGGCCATTATACATTTAAAAGGAGTAGTAAAAGCATGGAGTGCAAGCCTGACCATGCGATCAAATAACGCCACACCTTAATATCTACCTACCCAACCGTGCAAACCATCGTGAAATGACGGTCTGCCTAGAGGCCAGACTCCAAACCCCATGTTCCTCAAAGCGAGGAAGTCCTTGATCAAACATCTAACATGCTCCTGATATGCTGTGATTTCGCACCCAATGAGAGGCCACTCGCAGCACTATGATGACTTTCACTTCGATCATTCTCATTCCTGGGTATCGCGTCTACCGGGCTTCGCCCTCTCAGTAATGGCTCAGGATGGTCCGTAAATCTCTCCTGTGTTTCTTGAACATCTGTTCGTGCCGGGAACAACAGATTTGCGGCTACGCGGACCGCCTCAGCATTCACAGCTGGTTTTGTGCTGTCTATTCTGTTAGACACCGGCATATTACCCATCTCGATGCTGCGTTCCAGGTTCCTTGCAGTTGGTTGACCTCCTCCCACATTGCTAACGTTCTGTGCAATCTGGTCTTGGATACTCATCATATCATTGTCTCTGTTGAGTCGCGACCACCAATGTGGCTTTTTAACGATGCCTATTTCTTGATCAATTTCGGCGCCCCGAACTCTGCGTTGACGGATCAACTCCCTATCTTCGTTCGGGTCGAAGTATCCTGCTACTTCATACACGATGAAGAGCAAGGCAATTGGCCCCCATCCTAGACCGTACATGAACCCAAGCTCAGGATTCAGATTCAGTGGTGAAATGGAGAACTCGAACGAGCACGCAGCCTCGTAGCCTATCATGACTAGAGATAGTGGCAATGTAAGGAGAAACTTCTTGGGAACATATCGGACAAGACCAATGGCACGATTTAGGATTCCACGATTACGCTCCTTGTAGTGCTTGATTGAATGCCAGAGAGAAAAGATAGTTGTGACCCAACTACAAAAGAGCAAGAATGCGGCTATTTTGAATCGCGTGTCAGTTGCCATGGGTCCAGCATTCAATCGTGCTTGCTCTGGATCACGCTGTAGTTCGACAGGGCCCCAAGCTCGTGGAACAATCATAAAGAAGTTCTGTACAAATTAGTCGAGCTAGTAATGAGGACATGATAACATACCATCCAAACCAGAAAATAAAAAAGTACAGGTATATAAAACTCGACTTTTGACCGGCGATCATCTTGTCTCAAAGAAAACGGATTAGGGTCAATCATCTGTCTCTCCTGCCAACTTCCCCAATGTCTAACACTTTCCCACACAACGCACATTGTAGTCGGCAGCATCAAGAACCAGAAGAAATTCGACAGAATAATAGGAAGCTCGGGGAGGTAGTATCGATCCACATCCACGTCCGTAATACTGCTTATGACCGCAAACGCTGCAACGACAAACATCCAATACCATTGCCACCGTCTGCCAATCGCGTGAAATCGTTTCTCAGTTGGCAGGAATAGCTTCCCGTGCTTCCGCAGATTGATCGATGTAAAGATGATCGTGAGAGCGAAGAAGCAGGCAAAGAACAGGCCGACTTTCGCGCGAGTCTTCATGGGATTGATCGGAGAATAGCATGTTGTGCTATTGAGGAACGTGCCGTTTGGGAGGAGAAATGGGGTATAAGGTTTGAAGAGGAGGAAGCATGACGATCTATTGGAGAATGTTTGATTCAAGTAGTAGGTGTAATTCCAATTCTGTAATGCTGTCAAATTCCAATGTATGCCGTTGATGAGAGTGTCGCTGGAGTTGTCCCCCGCAGGGAAGGAAGGCAGGTCTCGGGCATTGACCAGGCTCATCATGGGGTGGTTATGCGATTATTCTCTGAAGTATTTGAAGACGAACAATTCTTTATCGATGCATGTTGGGTGCGCTCCAGCTCGTCCCTTGAGTACGAGGGTGCAACTGAATGGGTGAGAAGCGCTGATGCGGTGGTGTGAAAGTTTGGAGAGCTCCAAGAACTATGGTATGAATGCCATGCGCCACTAATATAGGCTGTCCAACCATCCGCAAAGTCCGGCATAACTTGCAGCTGCGCGTTTACAACTTAGAGTTGCCAGAAGAGAGAGAAAGAAATATACACCAGCAAACATCAATCATTTACATCTTAACTAGTGAAATAGCATAAGAAACGTATTTTTACTTCCCCGAACATAACGCTGCGAGCTCTACTCCGTAATCGTGATAAGAAATCAACAGACCGCCAAGCGAGCCGTGCAGTAGAGGCCAGAACGAACAAGCAACACAGCATTGCAACGAGCTCCATAGTCCACCCCCAGCTTCACATCCAGTGATTTATCGCGTCCGGAGCTGTAGACACTCGATGGCTAGAGCTAGAAACCCATTACAGCCTCCACGATGACCACGGAAGAAGAGGAAACCGCCTACATCGACTACGAAACATTCCTCTCTCCCTCATTCTCCCCCTCTGCATTCGCAAACACTCTCGTACTCGGGACCAACAATCCCACCGACACCCCTCTCGACCTTTCGACACCGCTTTCACGAGTCTTGTTCGATTCCCAAGAAATCAATACCCACATTGATACCCTCACTTCGAAAAGCGCCCTCCCCCTCCTCAACCACAGCCAAGAGCAAACTGCATCAAGTGCGCGAATAGTACAGGAGATTGACTCGCAGGTCGCGAGTCTCAATGATGGATACAAACGTTTAGAGAAGGAAGTTTTAGTACGGTATGAAACAGCAGAAGAAGTGCGAGCTGTAGCAGGCAGGTTATGGGAGACAGTGAGGTTAGGGCGATCTGTTGGGCGATGTCTTCAACTGGGACGCCAGCTCGAGATACAGCTGGCGGAGGTTGCGGTAACGGGGTCTCCGGTCAAGGCTGGACAAAAGGAAGATCACAGAGCCTTGGTGCGCTGCTCGAATACTTTACTGAGTCTGCGGGAATTGTTCTCGAAGAAGGGCGAAGGAGAGGAGGGGCAAGGGCTGGACAGAGTGGAGGTTGTGCGGACACTTCAGAGCACAATTGTCAATCCTGCCGAACGAGCAGTCATTATGAAGTCCCAGCAAATCGTGCGCGAGTTCTCGATGAGCAACCTGTCGACAGGATCGAATACCACTACATACGCCCAAACAGCAGACACGAAGTCAAGGACAACATCAGCCCTAATGTCTTTATACCTCCTCTCGCCATTACCCAATCCGTCGAAAGGAAAAAAAGTGGAGAAATGGGAGCCAGAAATCCTCATCGGCTCTCTACAAGATTATCTGCGTACCGCCTTAACCTCCTCCTTAGCCTCTCTCACACGCTCCCTCGCGACCCTGCCCACGCTCGACAGAACCCTCCTAGAAGTCTCAGCACGATCTCAAAACATACTCGCCCTTGAATCCCTCCTCTCAACTACAGCTCCACCTCAACATCCAATACTACCATCCACGGTTTTACCACCTCCAAACTTCCTTCAGCCATTGCTCACAAGACTCGAAACAGGTGCTTTGGCAAGCTATTTCTGGCGAACATTAGCAGGAGGGCTAAGCACTAAGGTCATGGAGCTCGTGAACAAAGGTGGCGTGAGTGCACGGACGTTAAGGACAAATAAAAGTAGTGTTCGAGATGCGATCAAGGAGTGTGTTGTGAGGGGTAGCCAACCGCCTGCTGGAGCCGTTGTGGGGAAGGTAAAGGTAGATAATGTGGAGAAGACGTGGGAGAGAGAAGTGGCCGTCATGGTTGGGAGCGTTGTGGGTGCTTTGGGGAGGTGAGACGTGAGTGAGATATGTGGGAGGGAAGAAAAATGCAACCCATGTGAGACCAGAATTCCAAATGGTCGAAACCTAGGTCGAAGCCCAGATTCGACTTGCGATGAAAGGAGACGGAAAGCTCTGGATATCAAAAATATGGCCAGAGGCTAGCACAGCTTCACTGACTGAAGATACCGCTCAAGACGAATCGGACATTAAGATCCAGCTCCTTTGCAGGATATATGCCAAACGGACATTCATACAAGTGTTTTTTACTTCACTCACTCTATAACCTGTGCCAAACCTTTATACCACACGTGCGTATCAAAATTACTTTTCCTGTCTAGGACAATGATAGATCCTCAGCCCAACAATCAATAGAGCTCAATCCCAGATTTGGCCAAAGCTCTTCTCATGGCAAGTGCCTCCCGTATCTCCATCATCCCTTAGAGGGAAGTCTTGCTATAAAAGACTTCCCACCATCTACCCTCTTTCATTCTTGGCCTTGCTATTCCTACGAATTGGCGGTTGTATGCATATTTGTCCATTATTACATATGCACATCTCCTCTACCTTGTAAATGGCTGGGTTTGAGTAGAGGAATGACTGTCGTAAGCCTTTCGCCTTTCGCTGTTCTGTCAATCGTGTGAACAGTTGGCTAGCCTTGCAAGTTGTTGACAGCTGTGGAGGGAAATGTGATGGGGCAATGCTCTACCTAGCTGAAAGTCCTTCAGCTATTCAACAATGCCAGTCGCACGCCGTGTGGGTGGCTCTAAAAATCCCTAAGTGTCCTCTCTCCTTGAACGGTTTAGAAAATGAGTCATTCGCTGAAGCGTTTCGGCCAAACATCGTGAATAGGGGTTGTAGCTGACACAAAATCGCCCGATGGCTGCAGATTCGGAACTAGATTCAGCGCACAAAAGCCCCATGCCTATTATCCCCAAGAGCGCATCAGAGACGATCATTCGGTCTCAAGAGAACAACCCATGCGATGAAGCCTGTTTAGAGCCGATTCATCTATCAATCACGAGCAATTGCGTTGAAGCTGCAAGCAAAGTTTGATTACTGCACAAAGCCTCGACTGCACGGTCTCGATTATTTTGAAACCAGTCGTTTTTGTCGTTGAAAGCTGTTTCCAAATGTGTAAGGTTGTCCTCGATGTTCGACAAGGAGCTGAGCGTTGCAGATTCGAAACAACCGATCACGAGGCTCATTGCCGTTTATCGTCAAAGCTTAGTGGCTCAGTGCTGACTGCATTATATCAATTTCGGTGTCTGGATTAGGCAATTCTAGCCCCCAACAACGGCGCAGCTCATGCGTGCTGTGAGGGATCCTGTCGGGTCACTCCACAGTGATATATATATATACCTTGCCAAACTTCATTACACTGTACTTTTCTCTTGCGTCACAATTGCATTGCTTCTTTACTGTTTTTTTATTTGCAGGTTGCTAAGCTACCCAGGAGTCTAGTTTTGTATGGCACGAGGAGAACAAGCCAGTCACGTGCAGTCATGGACCAAGATACCTCGGATATCGGTCTCGCATGGGTGGATGCGCTAGACAGGTATTGTAAGGATACGGGAACGGATATTAAATATTTTGCCGCAGATGAAGTGGAGCGTATCGGCGATCATGGGCGAGCAACAGCGTCAAGTCGACACGTTCAGCAAGTACAGACATAATAGAGGCATGACTGATAAATTCCGAACTATAATCGGCAAGAACTCGGATGTGATTCAGTCTGTGGCAAATAATGTTGCAAATGCAGCAAGTAGTGTGAGCATTTCCTTGAGTTGTGTCTTGGAGCACCAGCAGCAGAGCATTGACAATTACAGGCTTTTCCGCCAAGTGCGGCAATTCTAACTGCGTTTACGTATGTGATGAAGGTAAATCCTCACTAAATCCAGATTCCGACCACAATATGCTGATCATATGTAGGCTTCGAAGAATGTTTCAGAGGATTATGATCAGGTCGCAGCTTTCTTCGAGGTAATGGGCTCGCTGATGGAGAGGTTGTCTCTGCTGGAGACCAAGCTCCCGAGTGCCAAGAATTACAAGATAATTCTGATGCGAGTCTTCACCTCTTTGATGGGGTTATGTGGTACTGCTACGAAATATGTCACCGAGGGCAGATTCAGTGAGTACACGAAGCCTGGATCACGGAGTGAGCAGGCTACTGACAACAGTAGAACATTGGCTCAAAGCTCTATACAAAGGCACAGACGATGGCATTAAAGCCGACTACAACAAATTGGAAACAAATATCCAAAGACTTGAATCAGCTACCATGTTTGCTACCTTGGCCACTGTCACGGAAACAAAATCTGACGTCAAGGACCTCACGGCCATCTCCATGCAAAGTCTCAAAGTTGGGACGCAGACCCTGGCCGTCGGAACCCAGACTTTGAGCGTTAGCATGGAAACCCAGACCATGGTAGGAGATATATCAGTCAAGCAAGGAGAGACTTTGACAGCCATCAAGAGACTCGAAAGAAGGATGAAACAGAAGGAAGAAAACATGAAGGATAGCGAGAAAGATGGCCGGAAGAAGCCCAAAGATGCTGGAGCCAAGAGAAATGCCGCTTTGAATAAGGTCAAAACCACTTTCGCCACGCCAGCTGAACCCGCGATTCAACTCAAGGAAATGGGTGCCGCTTTCGTTCCTGGAACTTTCACATGGATCTTCGAAGATGAGGGCTTCCAGACCTTTGTGGATGGTGACTTGCCACTATTGTGGATCTCTGGCCCTCCTGGAATTGGGAAATCTTGTGTCGCGTATTCGATTATTGGGAGATTGTTGGAGTCAACGTCAGGCGACAGTAGGTCGTCCGTCGTGTATTTCTTCTTCAGAGAAGAGCACGAGGAGCTTCGATCCGCCAAGAACATGCTGAGCGCGGCGGTCATCCAGACAGCTATCGGCGATGGCAAGTACCGGGATGAAGTTGTAACTGAATTGAAAAAGAAAGGGACAGACTTTGGCGAGGGACTGGATCAGATATGGGGAAGATTCTTTGCGGAAAGATATCCGAAAGGCGCCGAACAGAAGCTGATCGTCGTTCTGGATGGTCTAGATGAGGCTGATGAGAAGGACCAGAAGGAGCTCTTGGAATTGTTCAAGCAGATCAAGAAGGACGAGCTGAATATCCAGGTCGTTTTTACTAGCCGACCAGTAAAGGAGATTCAGGATGCGGCTACCAACTTTCAGCCAAAGAGTATCCAGATTACGAGGGATAAAATCGCTACGAAGGGCGGAGATCTATGGAAAATCATCATGAAACGATGCAAGACTTTGTCCAAGCTTAAGAGGCTTCAAAAGCCAGCACTGAGAAAAATTGGAATGAGATTACGATTGAAGGCAGACAGTACGCATTCCCTCCCCAGTAGCCCATTTCGAATTACTGACATCTGCAGGCGTCCTCTATGTGGAACATATGCTTCGCCGGTTGAACGTTCTCGGCCGAGAGAGTTTGATCTTCAAAGAGTTAGAAAAGCTTCCCGACAACCTGTCTAAGCTTTACGAGCTTCTCCTCTCTGAGTGTCAGAAAGACCGGAGTCATGAGCAACTTATTGCTCTGAAGAAACTCTTCGCATGGTTGGCGTATTCGAAACGACCATTAACTTTAGGAGAAGCTACATCGTTGATCAAGGTCGTGCCAGGAACCAAGTCTTTCAGCCTCGAAGAGGAAATTGACGGTCGATCTGCCAGGTAACAACCATTTTATCCTATGACATGAATCACCCTTGAAGATACTTACATTTCTTAGGATCCTTGACCTCGCAACAGATGTTGCAGACGATGAATCGTCCAGTGACGAGAGTGATAGCGAGCTAAATGAGAAGCAAAGTGATGAAGAGTCTCCCAGCAGTCTTGATAATTCAATCACTTCTCCCCTCAAATTCCAGGAACGTTCCATGCGACAGTACTTCCGCGCCATGGAAGTCGACGAGAATGGCCTGAGGAGCTCTCCATCCTTAGGCCACTACACCATCTTCGAAATGGCAGCGCGAATCCTGAACACACCTGGGACGGAGAGCACCGATGAAAAAGGAGATGATACAATTTGGCAGCTTCGAGACTATGCCGCCACGTTCTGGATGCAGCATTTCCTTGACATCGATCTGGAAAATACGACCGTCGATGGGGTGCGAAGCGTCATCAGCAGCCTGTATACGATAATGGACCTCAACGGAGAAGCCTTGAAGAACGTCGAGTTTTACACAACAGACCTCGATAACAACTTCTTTGGTGGTGCTCCCTATCCTCTTCGAGAGCAGTTTTTCACTCACTTCAACAGATGGCTCGACCGGGGTAGGAAGTGTGACCCCTCATCGCTCGGTACGGATGTTATGCATTGGATGTCCTTGTGCAGCTCTGAGGAAGACATCATGATCCATTTGGCAAAAGGTCATGTCCTAAATTGGTATAAAGCTGATCGATCATACAAGGCGAAAAGGTCTTTCCACTTTGCTCGAAGCACATTGCGCATGGTAAGTCATTATTCCTGCCTCGTCGTATGCAATACTTATAGTTCTGCAGACAGGAATTATCCCTGGGCTCTCAGACGACAATTACTTTGACAATGAGCATGCAGAAGCAGACATTATCAAGGTGTCGAATGCTTTCCCAGAGATCGAGAAAACTTCGCAGGCTTTGAAAGCAATTGCAATGGCCCTTTCCAGCTTCAAGCTCTACCGTCTTTCTGTGGAGCAGCTAGAAAAGAGCTTCGAAATCACAACTTCTGAGACTGAACGATGGCATGTCCTCTACTGGCTTGGAGAAGTCCAAGTCCGCCTAGGCGAGGAGGGTGACGAGGAAGAACAGAAGAAATGTGTTCGAAAGGCGTACGATGCTATCAATACAAGCATTGCACTCTTCCAAGAGAATGACGAGGTCAGGAAGTTTGCCGAAGCAGAGGATATGAAGATTGTCATCCAATTCAACCTAACCAACCGAGCCCGATGCGAGCTCAAATTCGACGAGATTGATAAAGCTATCGCCACTATGGATGAAGCATACGCCGTCATGGGCAATAATCTCGACAACTCCTTGAACAACAAGTTCATCAATGATATCACTGTCTCGCTGGAGAAAGCAGGCGAATTCGAGAAACTTATCTCTGTAGTTGGACATTTCCGCAAGTGGGATTTGCTTAATTGGCTAGGCTTCGGATCTACAGAGGGACACGACAGGTTCCAACATGCAGCATTAGAATCCAAGAAACAGGATTTTATGATTAAGGTGTACGAAAACATCATGACCGAAATGGATAAATTCAATTTCGGTGGACCTGTTCGAAGTCAACTAGCTACGGTGTACCGATATGTATTTCCGAACTATGAGGAGGCCAGGCGCCTCATGTTCGAGATCCTGGATGGAAAGAAAGGCGCAGGTTCTGGAGATGCTAGTGATGAATTCGTCGTCACTACCCGACTTCAGCTTACCGATGTTCTAATGGAGCAATTTCGCGCCGCTAAGGATCCCGCCCAAAAGATGACTCTTCAAGAAGAGATGAAGAATCTAGTACTTCAGCACAGTATTGCGTTGTCGAGGGACTTCAATCCATATGAGTCCCCGACCATGATCCCATTGGCTCTGATGACGCGGAAGGTGGGCCCTACGAACGAATTTCAAAGTTTGATGGAGAAGACCTTCCGCGAGAGTATCGTCTCGCTCACAGATACCCAGGGCTGGAATGATAGTCAAGGATTTCGTCTCCTTGCTAAAGTCTTAGCTTTGGTTCCAGAGATGAAGAGGGATGCTCAGATTGCGTTTTCGTTGCAGTTCTCAGCCGTAGACGAGAAGCTATTCAGTTCTCCAGACAAGCCTGAATATACAAGTGCTGACTGTGCTGTTGAGGGTGCCAACAGCCAGGTGTCTCTCATGCCTCAGCAACCTCTTCTAGAGCAGGTGGTGCCAATCGACGTGACAATAGAAGTCGAAGTTGAGTCATTAGAACCCTCAGCCATTGGTTCGAATATTTCAGCAGCTGCGCAAGCAACCGATCCAGTAAAAACCGAAGATCTCAACCCCTCCGGAGAACTCTATTGTGACGGTTGCTTGAAAAGCTTCTCCAACTGGAATGATGGAGCCGTTTATGGATGCATCATATGCACGAACTGCGATCTTTGCCAAAACTGTTGGGAGAAGAAGGATAGGTGTAACAAAGGAGAGACGTGGACCGAGTGGAAGACTTATTGCGGAGAGGATCATAAGTATATCAAAGGACCAATTTCAGGCTGGAAAGGAGTGAAAGGAGGGGTGATGAGAATCGAGAATGTCCAGAATGATAAGCCGGAAGGAACGGGGATGATAAATGGCGAGCAAGTGGAAGAGATAGACTTCACGGTGTGGCTCAAGGATGTAGAGAAGAGTTGGGCAAATGCTTGGACAGGCTTTTGGAAAAAGGAGGAACTGGTTGTCAACATTTTTTGAATACGCACCGCAGCAGCGTACTAATTTTATTGGCGATTTAGTTTCTCGACTGAGGCACTTTATAGAGCGGATGTAAGCTTTATAATAACCTAAAGTCCAACCTTTATATCTTTTCTTTCTTGACCCTGAATAGAAGAATTAATTTTTCGCTTGTTATTAGCATTCTATATTGTTTTGCGTTTTAGCTATGAGCCCAAGCAAAAAGAGTTGACAGAGTAATATAAGTGGCTGCAAATGTTACGGATAAACATCCACCTTACCCATAGAGCCCTAGTCAGAGGTGACCCGTGTTGATATAGCCACAAGTACATCTGTTCAAAAAGGCAAATAAAAGTGAAAATAATCATTTTTGATGAATACAGTAAAGCCATGCATTAACATCTCAAACGGATGTTTTTCAAGATAATCCTAATATGCCTAGACTACTACAAGCTACACAAGATTTTTAATAAAGGATGGGAAGTTTTCCAAAAAGGAGACTCCCCCCCCCCCAACAAGTGTTGATGATACATAATATGTTTATCAATCAAAGCCTGGGTCCAACAATTCTCTCCGTAAAAGAACACGTGCAAGGATACACGGTCCCCAGAGGGTCTCTCAAAGGCTGTCCCGCCTGGTGACCGCAGTTGTATTGACAGACCCTGGTCATACGTAGGTCTCTGTTTGGAGTCGGATTGTCCCTGCCACACCCTATAATCAGGTACCAGTTTTAGTTATTTCCGTTCTCACGTCTGAAATGTAAAGGAGAGCTTACAGCAACAAACCCACACAAGTATCACGCGTTGTCCTGCTTTTGGAGGCATTTTGATAATTTATTGTCTCTATTAGTCCTCTTGTCAATAGGTGATCGAAGTTTTGATAGTAGTTGATGATGCGTTTGGGTTTTGTTGCTTGTTGGTATGTATGATCTTTGTAGTAACAATTTTCGAGATATTGTTCTTGTTGTGAAAGTAAGCAAGAGCATAAACTCCAGCGATATTTATGCCTCTCTTGAATATTGAGGAATAATAAGCAGGAGTGATTCAGTATGGCTTTGATGTTTTCAAAATAGCCAAGTGACTAATAGTTAGTCTCATAGAGGCTGAACCGTGATGGCGTTTCCCCCTCTTAATCAGCCTTCGTTTCTTCACACGAATGATCTGTGAATAAAACTCCCCATAGCTAAGAGAATACCTCTCTGATGGCTTAGTGTTGTGTTATTGCATTGAGTTGAATTTAAGAACAATGTCGTCAGGGGAGGAAATATCATCTTAGCAGGATGTGAATCAAATGCCTTGATAATAGTGACAAGCTGCATAAATGAAGACTAAACTTGGTTTGATAAAGATCGAAGAAGATGATATTTTATGACTGTCGCTTTTGGCCTTGTGCTCTTATTAATGCAACATTTCAATATTAATTCTTCCAGGTTGAAATTGCCCTCCAACTTTAAAAATTGGTGGGAGCATACATTAAAATAATCTTGCTGAGATTCACATCCATTTTCTCGTTGCCGCTATACATCTCGACCTCATAGACCGTTATTTAAGGGGCTTGGACCGATACCGAGCCTTCTAAAGTGAACACAGAGCATTGTAGGACGGGGAATATGAAGGACTATTTGCCTATAATTTCGATTGAAATTCGTTCTGTAACATCTCGAAGGTAAGGCAGGTAATCATAGACACCAGCTACTTACAATTTAGCAAAAGTCTTCCAGACCATTACAAGAACATCGTGGAACCAGTAAAGGGCTCCAGTATAATTCTTTCCGAGACGCCCTCCACCCCGCTAAGCTCATCACTCATCCCCACGTACATATATGAACCATGTAAATAGTAAATACACATTAACACCTTCACTACTGTTGTGCTTTTTATAGTGATAGATTGAAGATAGCATGCCTAATACCACAAGAGCTGCCCAAGGGGCTGCACCAGAAATAAAATCTTCTGTCCCTTTGACGACTAGGAGCGACGGGCCAGATTCTCTAGCCTTTCCTCTTACAAACACCAAGCATCCACTCGCACAATTCCGACCAGTCACCAGAATACAATTTATAAAGGGAAATGCTCTTTAGAATGAACATCTGAAACCATCGTAAGTACATGATCTTGATTCATTTATCCAAACGATTCCTCCGTACCAGTCGCTCGAAGGCTAAGGCAAACATGAAAGGAAATTTCCTCTCAAGTCAGAAACTTGAATTCCCGTCTCAGCTCAAGCGAATCCGGAAATCGCAACTTTGTGCGGTCGGCATTCGCTCGAAGCAGTTTCCTGGTGTCTGGAACAATCCAGGTAGAGTTTGCTAGACGTGCTTCTAAAAGGTAAGTGATCTCGTGGATGCCTCTCATACTAGGGAACAGATATTCTTGAATCTTGAGAGAAGTCATGCCCAACAAATACAAAACCCAAGGGTATTGAGATGTTTTTGATCAAGCCAAGTTGGTTAGGATTGACTTGTCTACTGATGCGACTCAATTCAGCAAAATCCGTCGGGGTGTAGTGGCCGGCGGCACTTATGAGCTTGAGAAAAGTGGCATTCGACCACGGATATGTGCTGGTGTGAATTGCGCTATACTTGTCATCCGTTGATGAGCGCCTGCCGATGAAGAGAGTACCAAGAGCGAAGTTGAAATATCCCAGACTTAAAGGCATAGTCGCATGGCGAAGAAGAGTGTAGAACTTCAGAGACTCTGCTCTTGACTCTCGACATGCATGAAGCATGGCGGGGACAGATGTGCGAGCCCTCAAAACGACCTTGGAGACAAAGTTGTCGCTCTCCACCTTGTCTTACCAACCGCATATGATAAACTCGATATCTCTTGGACATATTGTCAAACGGCAAACCCGCAAACGAAGCTCTGGCGGAAGCAGTGAGAAAGGTTCAAATGAACCAGCAGAGCTCGATACACTAGATGAGAATGCTGCGGCCATTGAAGCGGAAGTTATTTTTGAAATGATGCAAAATATTCGTCAATAAAGAGCATTCAACTGGGGACGTTCTTTTCAACGAATGTAGGAAAGATCTTCGATGCGAGCAGGATATTACTACCATGGCTGACCACTAAGCCCGAGTGGTTGTTTCCTCTTATGCTAGATATCAGCCAATCGTGATTCACAAACTTCGAGACCTCGCTAGTGCAAGAATTTTATGTCAAGCCAAGATTTTGGACCAGCAGGGCGTACTGATCTTCAGCAACCTTTGCCCAACTTCACGCTTTAACGGTCTCCTCTAAATCCAAGGCAAAAACAAATCACCGCATCGAAGGGCTGTGAAAACATGCAGCGCTATCCAAATGTGTGGCACAGCAGGACCTCATAACATGATCTCTTCTACGAGGGGTAGGTAGGTAGAACAATGGCTAAATAGGTTCAAATACAGCTCGACCTCCTTCTCCTTCTGCTACTCCATTGAATTTACATAGACATTTCAACATGCTTTCCAGTTTTCTCACAAGTCTCGTCGCTATGGCTGCTCCAGCTCTCGTCTCTGCAAAAGGCACAACCTGGACTGATTCTCGCTGGCTCTCCGACCGTCCAACTGGCGTCTCGAACGAATACCCTTAGACTCAGTATTAATTTTCCCTTTCGCTTGTTCCGTTTTAGTCTGCGAACGTGAGCAACTGCTGCTTTAACCTGTTTTGGCTCCCCAGCTCCCTATTTTAACCCCCTCTAATTCAACTACAATTGCTAATATACATCACAAAGTGGAAATAAATATAGACTGCCTTATCTCAAAAGCATAGACACGAGGCACAAATGGCACGTGAGAAGGCAGAGGAACAAAATTTTGATTCTCTTGATGGGCTACCTAAGGTGAATACCATAGCAATAACAATTAATCTATGATACGGCTTCTACTCAGTCAAATCAAATTGAGTAGCCAGACGACTAAACAGCTCAAACTCCATCCTCTTCGCAGCCTTTGGACCCTTTAGTATACTACCAACTATATCAGAGCCAGGCGGGAAATCATGCTCGAATATAGGCTCACCAGGACCTTTCATATTGACTAATACAGCCTGCCGGAAATGCCAACGTAAAAGCTGATCAACTGGTCTTTGGGGATCATCAAGAAGTCTCCGATCAAGATATTTTCCAGCAATACCGTCAAGATCCCGTGCAAAGCATACGATCTTATAATTATCCTATTATAATTGTTAGCTATTACATTACAAAAAATACAAGGTATACATACATCCGGATTAATCGAGAACATATACATATCAAAACGCTGGTGTATATCGCTACGAAGCAATAGCCCGTTCTGTACAGAATTGATTTTTCCTCCTTTGATTTCTTCTTCATTTAGAGGAGTCGAGATCCAACGGCCGTAATTATAATCAGTCCAGTGCTGCTCATAAGCTAGTGGAAAGATATGCGCGGCCTCCAAACCCACCCAATCATCATCACCAGGATACTCTTTCCCTGTTATAACACATCGTTGATCCCGCGAACGGACAGCGTCGGTAAAGGCTTGGACACGAGTTCCAGTTTTCTGAGAAATCGCACGAGTTAATACCACCTCGTTATTAATCTTAATAGGGCCTATTAATAAATTAGTTAGAGGAAAATATATCAAAGCAAGGCTTACGAGAAGAATGAATATAATAGTTTCCAAGCAGAAGTATAGAGTCATCCTTCTCTATCGCGATACTGCTTTCATTTCGTAGAATATATTCACCCTCTATTGCGATACTGCTTTCATCCTGTAGAATATCTTCACCGCCGAAGATGACGAAAATCTCTATCATAGCATACAAGTTGGTATTTGTAACACCAGCTGTGAGAACCAGCCCACCAATTGAGGTGCTTCGATCGCGTGCATCGAAGATATGAACATCGCGACTTTTGGAGCGGTTGCGAGGTGGCATGGTGGATCGAGTGTCTTCGTGTAAGGAAGGAGAGTCTGCGGAGTGTGGTAGAGCATCTGCGGAGTGTGGTAGAGCATCTGCGGAGTGTGGTAGAGCGTCTGCGGAGTGTGGTAGAGTGTCTGCGAGGTATTGTAGAGTGTCTTTAGGGTGCTCTTCGACGATTTCGTTCTGTAGGAGAGTGTCGGATTGTGAGGAGCTGGAATCCGACAAGTTGGAGGGAGCAGAAGAAAGCGACATCGTGGAAGATTTCGACGGCGTGTAGCGTGTTGGGGATGGCAGGCGCGTTGAAAGGTGGAAAGTGCTTTCAAAGAAAGAACGTGTGGGTGCTTAGGGTGCGATGCGATGCGGTGCTCAGAGCCTCAGAGAGCTCAGGCGAGTTGGCTGAGCCGAGGATGATTAGCGCCTGAGTAAGAGCGGCAAGCTTACTAATCGTCAGCCTCGCTTAGGTGCAGACTGTTGTCGCTGTTCGCTCCCAGTCAGTGGAAGCGAAATGGTCTGGTGAGATTTGTATGGGAAAACACACCAAAATTCAAATTTTGATTTTCCTGCCTAAAAGTCACACCAAAATTATGCGAAAACGAGTTGATTTTCACACTTTATTAGGCGCATTAGCTGCAATATATAATAAAAGTCTTTAAAAACTTAATAAATATATAATATATATATAGTTCTAATAGATTATAAAGTTTTTTTTATTGCACTAGCTAAAAGCGTTGAGATATTTGTATTTATATCTTAATTTTGGCTCGAAAATCACTCGATTTTTGGTGCAGACCATTTCGCTTCCCAGACCATTTCGCTTCCACTGACTGGGAGCAAACAGCGACAACAGTCTGCACCTAAGCGAGGCTGACGATTAACCAAAAGGGAAGTGTGGAGAGAGAAAATTAATCGACAATACCAACAGACTGTCGACATACTGGCATGTCCTCTATCAGATGACAAGACGTGCACATTCCAGCGAAAATCTTTCCATATCACTATCACCCGCGAGCTCAATATATCTGCCTCGCCTGCCGACGCTGACAACATCCTTTACCTCGTGCAACAGTTCTACGGAATTAGTTCGAGGAATTTCACTGCACCTCCATCCATAACAAGAAATACAACAGTCAGCACGGCTGATTCTCGGGTCGTGTCCGATCCGCCGTTGGAACGGGAAGAATAAATCTCTTGTCTAGAACCCATATATGCTCTACAGCTTTGGGAACCTGGGCGGGTGTTCGAATGCCAGTTTGAATGGGGTTGGGGCAAGGGCCGCAACTCCCTCCACCTTACGAATGACACGAACGATGATACTGTGGTTGCTGGTGGTTGGGGTGCAGTTACCCCTAACAACACGAATGATGGCAAGAACGCTGCCGGAAGCTTGAAGAGCAATGGAATGACTAGAGCGTTCGTTGGACTGGCCGCGATCCTGTTCGCATTTCGTGCTATAGGATATCGGCCCGGGGTTCAAGGATTTGCGAAAGGGAATATTGGAGAAACACGAAATCGCGGATAAGATGCTTCTTGATAATCTGATCTTACTCTGCATTAACATTTTCATGTCGCTCCTTTCAACACGGCGAATCCCATATCTGTTGCAACAGGCGCAAAGAGCATAACAGCCACCACCTGCCCAAACGTCCATTGATTATCAACATAAACATTGTTGGTGGTATTGGCAAGTGCCTTTTGGATGCTTCTCAGCCGGATTACACCCCAAAATTGAGGAATGGTCAGAATTGGAACCAGGATCAGCAACATTACCACAGTATGCCTTTTCAATCCTTTCTTTGGCATGAACGAAGTCAGTCTTGTCTTGATGGAGTCGGCATGGTGTGGGAGAAGTCTTTCCCCAATGAACCATAGGACGGAGGCAAGTCCATACAAAGTGACAAGCAGTGACCCCGCTGCACCAAAACAACTTAGAACCCTCTGCTCGGATGTGCTGAGCGGCTGGACTCCAGTTAAACAAAGTGTCGTTAGCGCATTCCACTCATCCGTCGTTATGATCGTCACTCCTCCACTTCCAGCTCCTTCTCCTATCTGACTTGGCCCAAAATCACCTATCATCTGCGAGATGAAGGTATAGAAGAACAATAACCAGCACCCGCAGAAGAGGAAGAGCCGGTAGTTGTTCCTATCAGGATCTGTATAGGCCAAGATCACCATCGGGTATAGCAAAGGCAGCATGCACAGCAACGCAACTGCCCAGGTTATTTGGACTGTGAAACCACCGAGGCCATTGGCGCTGATACCAAAGTTCTGTCTAACCAAAACAATCATACACGCTATCTGTATGCTGGCTGCGAAGAAGATAGCGCATTCGAAGAACTTTGCATAACCATTTTTGATCAATCCTCCATGTTTCGTCAATGGTTTGATTCGTAATGGCTCGTGGAAAGCAAGGCTGAGTGCGAACAGAAATCCGAGGATCGATGCGCAGAAGTAGGCTACAACCATCTAGCATGCCTTCATTAGCATTTTGCATTCTCAGGCTCCATGATTCTTACCCCAATTCCAGAGATATCTGCGTTGCCGTCTCCCCATATTGCACTGCATATGTCGCTTTGGCAAGCTTCGAGTAACTTAACATTAAACGCCGTCGTCTTGTTCAATTCTTGAATATAGGTTGCGAAATCACTTCGAGAGACCAACACCAAACAACTTGCGGATGATGTCTGATCTGTGCTATTCATCTCGATGCTCCCAGTTTCTGAAATGTTCCAACTGATTATCATACTTGTATTGCGACCGTGACGAGAAGGTCTGTGGCTAGACGCCCGCATTTGCATGGGACAGATGCGAAGCCCCGCGCTCAGCCCCGCGCTCAGCCCCGCGCTCAGCCCCCAATCACTCGTTGAGCGAATGACTCAACTCCCTTTTCTTATTCCCAGTAGATATGCCAATCAATCAGCTTCTACCAAGCCCCAGTAGCTGAAAAAGCACGTCTTCCATGTTTGAGCGGATAGGCCCATGTTATCCAGGCGTATGTTATTTTTATCCTGCCAGTGGATATGCCAAGCAATCAGCTTCTACCAAACCTCTGCGGCTGAAAAGCAGCTCTTCCAGCGTATGGCTTCTGATAAAGTATTACAACCATCATCTCTCGCCAAGGAATGATAAGAGTGAGGCATCTTGCAGTTCGAATTCATGGAATCTTGATGGCCACACTCACGAACTCTTTACGATGAAGAATACGTCACTCCCTATTATTTTGGGTTTTATTGTCCTTGCAAATATTTCATTATGTAGAGGCATGGCCACCACCCGCCCAAAATCTTATGGCACGAGCCAGAGTGCATTGCGCCCGAGGCAGGTAGTGTCTACTGCCACAGGATTTGGAACATTGGCGGGATCGACATCAACTGTATACATCACAGTCAATGCCTCAGATCCATTTCAAAGCCTCGCGACAAGCACACAAAGAATATCTTCCTTGACCATAACCTCAACCAGCCAATCGATCACTCCAGTGACAACCATTACCACCACCAGCAATGGCCCATTTATAACAAACAGCGACTGCTCTTATGCAAGCCATGTAATGACATCCTGTATCTCAGTCAGTCCTGGCTTCGTCACTATGCCCCATTCAAGCCAAGCATCGTGTCTTTGCTATCATCCCACATCGTCAGTAGCAATAGACTTCAATATTGCAGTGTATAGCTGTGCTCAATACGCCTCCACCGCAGATGCAAGCCTTTACAGCGAACTTGTCTCCTGGGAGGGACTTTGCAGTACAGAGGAAGTATCTAGCACGCTAAGCTCGAGCGGAGTTCGAACGACTACTGTTGGTGCTCCGACCAGGACAGGTAGCACTACGCCGTCGACTTCCACAGGTGCGGCGCCAGGAGTTACAGGTAATACTTTCTTAGAATTTCTATTTTGAAAATGGCTAACGATGGTAGATCTCACCTCTACCCAACGCGCCGGCATTATCTCAGGATGTACAATAGTAGGAGTTGGCCTAGGAAGTCTCGCTGCGTGAGTCTTCCTTATCTCAAGGTGTATACATACTCTTCTAACATGAGCTGATAGATTTGCTGTATGCATCAAGAGGAGACGCCAATCCGCGAGTGAAAGAAAAGACGCAACCGCAACTTCTAGTGTTCTTGCGATACCATTTTCGCCGGTGAGAGAGAAGCAAAAACTGGGGAGCCCGGAAATTTCGAGAGAACTTTCTCCTCTTCAGAAGAGGATAACTCTTTAGCTCCAACGAAGTAGGAAGACTGTTGGTATGGCGGTTCCTGAGATGCTACGTCGACTGACGCCGAGCTGATTGCTACACGTGACGTGGCGGGATTAGGTTCCTACCTAATGAGAGGGTATGGATACCTGCCGTTCTTTCTCCGCCAGCTCGGGAGATCAGAAGTTGTCCCTCGGCGGAAAAGACACCCTTAAGCTAACGACAATCGCTAGGTATTCAATTCGCAGCAGCACCTGCATTCATCTGCGTAAAGCCGTTGAAGTTTTATATTATTGTAGCTTCGCTAATCTTGCATCTCGTGCTGGTAGCGCCTCAGGACGTAGGTACGTTTGGCAAGCACCAAGCATCCACGCTCTTTCCAGCATTTCCTGTTGGAGAGTCTTCGGGCTCCCCATCTGATGAACAAGCAACTTCGACGATTCCACACGCGCCTTTCTGTTGCAGTTGATTTGATCTTGAAGGCAAGGACTACTAGTAGATTCTCGATTTTTGCTTCTATGTAAACTAAAGGAGTTTTCTCTACACACCTCAAAGCAACTCTTTTTGCATTTTTATGAACTATATGAATCTATCCGTTAGCTTTAGCATCTGTGTTTGTAGTCCTATTCCGATATACGTCGTACATGTGCTCGTTCAACGAACGACGTCACACGTGGATTGGATATCACCATTGGCTGTCCAACGCAGCTTCGGTATTTGTCCTACAGTGTGTTCCCTCTTTGGCTCCTAACATTTATTCACTCTTCCAAAACCCCAATCCCTAATCCTCGACCTCAAGATACCAAGTTCGCATCCATTATCTACAAAGATTGGTTCGTCTAGATAATGGCGAAGCGGGTGAATTGTCTTATTTTCTCAGATTACTTCGCATTTCACTGCGCAAGCCCCTAGCCATGCAACGCGACGACTCGCAAACCACCCACCTGAAACATAACATTAGACCGATGCTGAGATCAAAACAACTTCGAATTGTCGGTACTGCAACGCTTGTGGCATGCGCCATTGCGTTCTTATTCTACAGGCCGAGACCGAAACTCAACTTCCAATACTCTCGCTATCTTTGCTCCTCCAAGACTCCCTCGTCCGGTGATCTCGATTGGTCGCGCTATGCCTACACTCAATACGTTACCAATACAGAATATCTTTGCAACTCTGTGATGCTGTTTGAGACCTTGAATCGCCTTGGAAGCAAAGCAGATCGTCTCATGATGTATCCTGATGATATGCTTCCAGATTCAGGGTCAAGTAATCCTGAAAGTGAACTGCTCCTCAAAGCACAAAACAAATACGGGGTGAAGCTAATGCCGATCGAAGTTCAACGTCGATCCAGAGGAGATTGTAAGAACTTTCCTTTCTATCTTCGAAAGCTATGCTGATATGCTAATCTGGTTTAGCTACATGGGCTGATAGCTACACGAAACTTCTGGCTTTCAACCAAACTCAATACAAGCGCGTTCTTTCTCTCGACTCCGATTCCACTATCCTGCAACCCATGGACGAGCTCTTCCTCCTGCCTCCCAGCCCTGTCGCTATGCCACGAGCCTATTGGCTTGATAAGCCGTACCTGAGTTCGCAGCTCATTCTCATTCAACCATCCGCAGAGGAATTCGAGCGCGTCAAACAGGCAATTGACTCTGCGAAGGACGGCGACTTCGACATGGAAATCGTCAACGATCTCTACGCGAAAGATTGCACGATTCTACCTCATCGCCGATACGACCTTCTGACAGGCGTGTTCCGATCTCAGGAGCTGCATGCGAGCTATCTAGGAAACACATATGAACGCTGGAATCCAGAAAACGTTTTGGAGGAGGCGAAGTTCTTGCACTTCTCAGATTGGCCGATGCCGAAACCTTGGCTCTCAGCGAGCCAGTCTATCACGACAAAGACTCAGCCAAAATGCGAGGCGAGGACAGATGGAGAGGATGATTGTCGGGCCCGGGATATGTGGTTGGGGTTCTATTCAGAGTTTAAGGAGAGACGCAAGGCTAGTCAAACCTCTGATATTCTTGCAGACATATTTTACTGACTTTACTCCTAGGATGTATGTGGGATGGAAGTCAGCAAGCTCAATCCACGGTCAGGTCAGGTAACAGAGAAACGCACTTACGAATTTGTTCCAGCTCAAGTACGGAGGAACGATGTATGATACAAACGGATTGCTTGTAAATAAATAAATAAATAAATAAATGATAAACAATTTGAGCATACAACACAAGAGAATCTGAGATGTGATGCAGTGCGCGAAAAGATCTTTGGCGTGGAGCGGCGGGAGTAGCCTCCAAAATGCTCCATACTTGTCAGATGAATGGATCACGTGAAATGGTCTCAGATAGCCCATTTCAGCTTAGTCTAGGGGTACCACCCCTAGAGTGTATATATAGACCACCAGAACCTCCTTTTATCATCAATCCAGTCTTAGTTTTCCATCTGATAATACTAAGCGGTCTCCTACAAATGCCGGAGGGAAACTCTGCTGCAAACCATAGAACAAGAGCTTAATCAAAGGTACAGCCAAAGCAAACACATTCAAAGTCAGGTAGATACCTAATAGATATAGTGTTGCTTCACTTGAAGCTTTACAAAGCCCTGACGTCCAAGCAGCGCTTTCATAGCGCGGCCCCGGCTTGGGTAATGTGTATTGTTGATGGGATGCGACGAATCAGTTGAATTGAAACACCAAAATACGATTTTTACGAACCTACTTCTGTTGATTGATGGCAAGGACAGAGAAGATAGCCACCTCACATTGACCATGCTTAGCGCATCTATCTCAACAGCTCCAAAACAGCCTCATTCATGCTCCCGAGTATCACGCCTGGTTTACGGTACCGGAGAAATTAACAACCAAGGACGCCTCTGTTTTCTGAACGCACATCTCGGGCCCTCTGCTTTCGGATATCATGGTAGGGACTGCACAATCAAAAATGTCATCCAATTAAAGACACCTCATTAGATGAGTTGATGGCTTGCATTGATTCGGTCCCTATCTGCCCTTCGCGTTATTTCGACCTTTTTCCCAGAGGCCACCCGCATGCATGAGCTCGTGCAGTATTTTAACTATGATTGCATGATCCTCGCAGTCTTCTGCCACTGTCTATCCCTTTGCGCAAGGAAGACAAGCAAAAAACAAGAATAATAGTTTATGCCAAGTCAATGCATACGGATGCCGATTAAAAGACATCTGTCCAATAGTATAAAGATGTTAACAGAATTGTGGCTATTTCATACGTGAAGAAAATAATAGATTGGAACAAAATCTAGGTACCAGTTGCTGTCAATAAAAACAATCTAATAGTTTCATTCCGCAATATGGAACATGCTGAATCATCCATGATTATAGTATTGATTGACCAACATTTCAAATATTCGGCTATAACACATCTAAGTTGACATGCATTCCCTGATGAGTGATCTAATCAACGGTAGGGGATCGTATGCCGACGAAAAAACAGCATTTACTGCGTATGGGTGGCACACGACCACTATAGCTTCGTCTAGACACCTGTAGCAACATGGATAATGTTTTGCAAGAGTCTTCGACTCCATATTCCGAGCGAAAAGCAGTTACAAATACGCCCACAAGCTCACGCCTTCCCCAAATATGCAAAAGAGAAGCAAATACAAAGGTAACAGAGGAGCTGCAAGTGCAAAGATCGACGAACTAACTTACTCGCCTGAGGTATGGACTGAGGGTCAACGCTAAAGAATGTCTCCCGAGACTGTATACGAAGAAATCAAAAGGGCGGACGAGTGAGGCTTTCGTGCGAAGAAGGCCGTTGACTGTATGCAGGGAACGCAGAACTTAACAGGAAAACGAACAACTGGAAGAAAACACGGAGTGGCTTCCAGGGGACGAAAATGGCATAGACTTGTCATAGCCAGGGCGTGGATAGCAAGCAGCGACTGGGATTAACCTCCGTCTTTGCCACCTTTCGCACTCTCGTAGTGATTCATGATCTGGACGTTTCAATCTCTTAAGTGTCCTATTGATTATCCAATCTTGATCCCACCCCCGCTCGCACTAATGACCGACCCTGTAATCCACCTCGAAGCACGGCTGCACAACAGACCCACTACATCCGCAACATCGTTGGGCTGTCCAAAACGTGGCAGAGACTGTAAAGGAATAAACTCGCGCTTGAAATTTTCCAATGCATCAGGTGGGCATTGCATGACAGAGTCAGTTTGTGTTAAACCAACAGTGACAGCATTCGCGGTTGTGCCAGCCATGAAAGAGAACTAGAGATAAGTCAGTAACTTAAAATGCGCGATAACAATAACATAACGGTTACGAAAGGCAAGATAGATCGCTGACCTTTTCCTCAATGCCCCCGAAAGCCTGAGACCAAGTCCTGCACAATGATTCCCCAGCCGACTTGCCAGCTGCATACATCAACTGCATAGACCATGGTTGCCTAGACCGAATGGAAGATATATATATAATCCTGCTTTCAAGCTGGAACATCTTTCGCTTCACCAGCTCGTCGACGATCAGCACGGGCGTTTGAATATTGCTTATCATGCTCCGCTGAATCTCTTCGACTGTCAACTCCCCGATCTCACCCGGAAGAGAGTCAGCCGCGTTGTTGACGAAGATATCAACACGGCTAGAGAAGTTTTTGACGAGGGCATCAGCGATTGTCTGCGCGCAAGTAGGTGAGGTGATATTGGCGCTGATGCCTATGATGTTGGAAGTGTGGGTATGATTTGCATCTGTGAACAGCGCTCCGATCTCGTTTTTCATAGAATCAATCAATTGGACGTTATCAATGCTGGAGCAGGTTCCAAGTATAGAACATCCTCTTATTGCAAGGTTTAGAGCAATAGCTCGACCAATCCCTCGCGAGGCTCCGGTGATAACCGCCACCTTGCCCTCCAAATCTTGCTCTTTAAATCGCAATGAGGCCATACTAATGGTATTCATAGAATCGTCGTTCGATGTGTATGTAAGTGATAATATATCGAGAGAGATACCAGAGAATTCATGATCGAAGGTAGAAGTAGTCTTCGCGCTAGGTTAGTTTCAGTCTCGCTTAGTAACCCCGCCCCGCTTCCTTGACCCCAGCCCACTCCACTCCAACACTCTACACGAAAAACGTTCGTATATTTTTTAACTCCTGCTCATAATTATACTTTTCGTATCCTTAATAGTTAAAGCGTAGAACACTTCAAATCACCATATTATTGTGAAATTATCTTTCTAAATTATTTGTGATGAACAGCTGGGCATTCAGGGCGGTATGAAGCATAGCTCATAAACAGTTTGAGAGCAATGGATTTCTATTTGGAACATTGATCTTGAGATTAAAATGTGGATATAGGCTCAATGCATGGTATATTTCATTCGTTTTAAACTCTGCGACCAATGCAACGACCCGTAAACTACACTCCAACTTCGACGCTTCTTATCAGATGTGCACTCAGCAAGCTCATCGATTAGAACCCACCACTCTAAGGTTGTACAATATTCTCACTTGCTGTCGCCATCCTTCGTAACCCAAAGCCATACGACCGGTTTCTCCCCTGGATGACCCGTTCTCGACTTATCCCAACCATAGTCTGCAATAACCTTCTTCACCCTGTCTTTATCATCTCCTTTGATTTTCAGGCCAGTTGCCCACTGCCCGTTCCCTTTCTCGGTACATTCATATAAGATATTCATCGCTGCATCAGTATTCGTGCAACCAAGATTCTGCATCAGCTCCTTGATAGTTGTATTCACGGGAACAAAAAGCCTGACATGCGTGCCGGCATCTTCTTTGTAGACTGTGACTTGCCAAGGCCTCTGTTTCGTCTTGAATACATGGATCTTGCAGTGTTCTTGAGGGAAGGCATAATCATATCCGGGAGGGAGACCGACGCCGCCGGTGTGGTTGCGGAGATGAATGCCAGGGAAACCTTGGTCTGTGAAGGGGGCTAATGTAGGCCACGTTTGACCACCCATGCCCAAACCCCCGTATGGTGGCGGCAAGAATGGAGGTTGGGCAGGCTGGTACATCGGCGGCGGTTGTTGTGGCCAGCCAAAGCCTTGCATTTGTGGATAGAAGCCAGGGTGACTAGGCATACCGAAGGGTGGAAATGCACCTGGAGGTGGCGGGCCATTGTCGAAGCCGTGAGCGGTGTTGAAGCCACGACCAGCCATTAAGCTAGTATATTCGGGAAAGAACAATTGAGGGACTTGAGGAGGTACGGTTCGCGGGGGTGGTGGCCCGAGATCTCTTCCGTGATAGGGGTTCCAACCGTGTTGAGTCTGTGCCTGTGCCGAAAGACGCTGGAAGTAGGCAACTCGATGGCCAGATATAGAATAGACTGCTATAGAGCAGAAGACAGCAACCTGAACTGTATGCAGAGGGTCGCAAAGTCTGGCGTATGTGAAGACGGCTTTGCCAAGAGGATAAGGGAGGGGAAAGGGTATCGTCCTCTCTTCAAGAGATGCCAGGATGACTGACAAAGCAAGTGATGTAAGAAGGTTGAAGTTTAATGATATGGCTGCAAGTACTGTATGTGCAAGTTGTGTTTCGAATCAAAATTGACTTGGGAGAGAATATCTTGTGGTTGGTGGAGGAAGATGAATGGAGGAGTACGCTGATATATGTTTTGTAGACAAGAAGACATATGTGAATCATAACCTATACATGAGTGATGGAAATGCACAGTGAGTGATTCACAAAACCTCGAGCCTCAAGACGCGCATGTGACTAACAGGGGGAATATCGCTTAATGGAATAACAGTAAAGTCGTGAATTCAATGTTCATGAGAGAGTTGTGAATCACTAAGCAGTATCCATCGTGTTATGTAAAAAATTCCGAGAGTAACGCAAATGTGACTAAAATATATCCGTTTGCAAGACTTCGCGCAACAGTAAGCATAGCGATGGAAAGAAAATACAGGACGCATGACGTGTAACATGAAAGTAATGCGATAGCAAGGAAGTTTAGTTGACGACTGGTGTATGGGTTGGGCCAAGATGCTGTCATTTTTCAAGATACTGCATTGCATAGTTATGCAGATTCTAGAGTATTTTTCTTGTTGTTCGTAAATATATTGATACTACATGTCCATATTCGAGACCGAAGAGGGGACGGGGGTACGCTATTCTTGATAGCTCACTTGACCACAGCTAGACCTTCGTAGATCTTACTCTTTACAGCATAGAACGTGCTGCCACGCTGCATAGCAGAACTCAAGCTGGTTGGTGAATCGATGCTTTCAACCTCAATCCTCCCGGTAGCAGTTTTCCTTACAGTCACAGTCCCATCGATGAGTAAAGTACCCTCCCCTCTAAACTCGGCGGTATGACCAGAAGACTGCATGATCTTTCTAAGGTCCGCTAGACGAAGGTCACCGACTTGAAGAGGTTGGGCAACTGATCTCGTAGCAGACACCATGCTCGAAGGTAAAACGTCCAAGACAGGAGTTTCTGTGGGACGTACGATGTCCAGAGAATCACTCATCACTCCCTTCTCAGGGTTGTCCTTGAGCAACTTCTGCTTCTTATTACTCCCCTGTATATCAAGATTGGGGAAGTCATGTGACATAGACTCGAGGCGGGCTGTGATAGTGGCAATGCTCAAACCTTTCACATTCTGCCATATCAAACGTTTGACGAGAGCATCCGTCAACTTGACAGCCCAGGCATGGGTGTCGACACTAGCGTCAACGACCATACCAATCTCTGGGGTATACACGTCGATTGTCGAGTTGTCTGAACCACTGAACTGTGCAGCAAGTAGCTTCCGACAATCAGCTGCAAGACTCAGAGTCTCGTCCTTCATTCCGCTGACCAAGATAAGTTTTCGTGGTTGGATCAGTGGGATCAACATATGCAAGCTTCGTTTGTCATGCAACCCAGCGAAGTCGACAAATGCAAGACGAACGTTGAGGCTCACTGACTGACTCGTATATTCCAATCTGGAAGGACCAGTGATTTCTTCCTCAGCTTCGTCATCTGAGGGATCATCCTCAACCCCAGGTTGCATATCCGCAATATCAGGCGAGTCGCGGGAGTCTCTGGCAATCTGCTGTCTCTTGTTGCCTCCATTCGACATACGACGCTCGTTCGGAGCTGCGACATCGTCCCATTTCCGTTTCTTGCCTAAAGTATCTTTGGTGTCATATTTGCTTGGCTGCTGGCGCATATCTTGGCCGTCGACTTCATCACGTTCTTCCGCCCGGAGGAACTCCTCTGGTCGAATTAACTCTCCAAAGTCATCGTTCCGCTTTCGTCGAATGGCCATAGGAAACATTTTCTCGCGTCCTTTCTTCCCTCGCACATCATAGTCATGGACACCTTTTCGACGGATCAGGATATTTATGCCGAGGTCCTCGTCACTCAAGCCGATCTTCTTTCGATTGGCTTGGCCCATTGTAGCAGAGATATTGAGAGCCTTGCCTTGTTGTTCTGTTTCGGAATCCTCAGAATCCGAAGACGAATCAGACGAAGCATCGTCGACAACATCTGCAGAAGTCTCGAGAGAGGTAGCCACTACTGATTGTGTGGTTGTCTGTAGTTGACGCTGGGTAGCAAGCCACTGCTGGTAGGCGCTCAAATCGCTGCCTTCTAAGGCCACTCGCTTTGCTTCTAGAAGCTGAAGCATTCTTCCGCCCGTTGGGATTTGTTCAAGAATCTCTCCATTTTTGGTGGTCTCTGAAACCACCCCATTCTTTCGCTCCTCCAGCCACGACCACAATGTTCTGGCCAGTCCAGACTTTGTCGCATTGCTTTCTGGTTTCACTTGCCGTTCTGTGAGAATGACGAGGTTGCGACCGTCATCGGCAATCTTTCGGAGCACGTCCCTGGAGAACCCCCATTCAAGAGAGGTATCGCTCGCTAGAATAACTTTGCCAACAGACCGGCCAAGGTTGTCGGTTTCGTTCAGAACTCGGTCGATTTGCCCTCTGCGTTCGAGCAGTCGCAAATGTTTGAAGTCAAACGGTCCAGCACCTGACCCCTCTTGATCGCCAGATTTCTTCGGTTGCAAGCCCGTGTTGGTTTCAAATTCCCGAACGATTGAATCATCCATCCATTCAATCAAAATTCGGGTGTATCGCATGGTCGCACCGATGTTCTTACTCGCAAGATACAATTTGGTGGTTCTCAACGGACTATCATCGTTTGAATTTTCTGTTCGCCATGCATGTTCCAACAGATATGCGAGTTCGAGTACACGGGCACTCGAATCTGTCGGGACGAGGACAATGCCACCTTTGCTAGCCGCTGACTTGATCATATTCAGAAGCAACTCGTCCCGTTTCGCTCGTCCCCCCGGTAGTGCCACTCGCTCCCCGCCACGACTGCTACAGATGAGAGCAGTGGGCTTTCGCAGTTGCTCGATGACCTCTGCACCACCAGCCCCAGCTCCTCCAAGCCAAGCTGCGCCTGCGAGAACATTCTCACGTGCCTGGTTCCAATCAACCGCATAAACAATTGACTCTAATCCGTGTTGTATGTGCCAAATTGTGCCGCCCAAAGTATGTCCAGCATTGTAAGCAGTGATAGAGAGCCCACCTAGGGGGGGGGAGAATGGCGAAGGAAGAGGTTGATGAGGCTGGGAGTATTTGAGTGGATGAATGAGGGAGAAGTACGACGCAATTTCTTCGCTAGTGGGAGGTTGAAGAAGTATTTTAGACTCCTGTCGAGTGGATATTGACTCAGCGTACGAGTAAGAAGCTTCGGAGAGGGCATCGGATGGTATGACAGTGGAAGCTAGAGGGGTCGAGGTATAAAGATCTTGTAGCAGAGTCCGTCCTAGGGAGATGACGGGTAGAGTAGCATAGATCGGTATTCGCGTGAAGAGTGGGAAGTGTTTACAGCAATGGGCAAAAGCGGCAAGGTGGGCGACCGTCGCATGTGTGAGGAGAATGATGGACAGAGTTGGGACGTTTCTAGAGATTGAGTCAGCTTCCTCTTTAGGACAATGCAGGAGAGAGAGGAAAATGCTGCAAAACGGCGAATGAAGGAGAGAGTCAAGGCAGAAGAGTTGATGTATATCTTTTTATTGGTGTCTGCGTATACATTGTTGCTCGCGTTGCATGCGCCCTACCGCTGCATACTTCCAAGAGAAGGACATGACCTACTTCTCAAGCTCTTTCAGCTTTAACACATCAAATGTCTCATCCCAGCCAACATCTATCAAGATCTTGATCCCTCCATCGAGTTCCAAAAGGGACTGTGAGGCCGACGAATCAGACTGCGCGCCTTGCAAGGAACAGAATGTAAACATCCCGTCGATTTGCCTAGCTCAGATCAGCGCATATCGAAAGGGCAGTTCAGTCGCATGTTATTGAGGGGGGATGTGCGTCAATGATAGTCGAAATAGTCGTTGTCGTAGATTGAAGAACACAAGCAAGGGACGGCGACGACATTGAGATCGCGTCAAGCAGCCCAGGGCCGAATTTTTAGCGTGGGTCTCACGTGAACTCGAGTCGGCGAACTTTCCACGATTCTCGAAAAGGTGTCAACACCACGAGACAAAATACTTCCAAGCTTACAAGCACGATATTCCCTCCAATAATGTCAGAACCATGAGATGAGTTCGATAAGACCTTGTTAAATCTGCCAGTATCTGCGGGCCTTTAATCTACTTCAACATTAGACTTAAGCTTCTGAGCTATTCGTCGCAGATAACAACTATGTCCGACTACCAGCTCTACCATTCCCTTGGTCAAGGAGGGCCAAACGATGATCCCAACAACCCGAACAGAAATGGCCAGCCTGCTCCTCAATTCCAACCACCTGTTGCGCCCTCCCCCTACCAGCAACCGGGCGTGAGTTATCCTGGTCAACCACCATACAATCCTCAAATGGGTGGTGATCCCTCCCCTTACGGAGGAGCCCAGGACCCTGGATACTTCCCAAATCAAGGCGCACAACCAGCTGATGGAGGTTTAGCAGCACAGATGGGGGGCCTAGGATTTGGAGAGATTGCTACACATGGGAGAAAGAAAAAGAAGGACAGACATGCATACCACAACGTGGAGCCAACTGGCTCTTCAGCAGCTTTCAATGGCATGCCGCAAGGTGGAATTCCTCCGTCTGCCTATTTGAATGCGGATCCCTCTGTCATGCCAGCCCCAGCTTCTGGCGCGCAATTCTTGAATGCAGAAATCACCCCTCAAATGTCCCAGTTTCCTGCTTCAGTTAATGCGCCTTTCAATCCTACAAATCCTGCCACACCTGCAGAATTTGCTTCACGCAATGGAGCACCAGATCCAGGCTTCTCGGCGAACATGCAGACATCCGCTCAAGGTCGAGTTGACCCAGATCAGATACCCAGTGTTCCCCGATCGAGAGATGCTATTGCCCAGTACTACCTCAGTCATGTATATCCGACTTTCGAGCATCATACCCCACCTCCAGCTTCTGTCTCCTTTGTTGCCTTCGATCAAGGGAACTCGTCCCCTAAGTTTACCCGTCTCACAATGAACAACATCCCCTCCACTTCCGAAGCTCTGCACTCGACTGGGTTACCCCTCGGATTGCTCCTCCAACCACTCGCTCCGCTACAAGCTGGCGAACTCGAGATACCGGTGTTAGATTTTGGTGATGTTGGTCCACCCAGATGTCACAGATGTCGAGCATATATCAACCCCTTCATGGTGTTTCGTTCAGGGGGGAACAAGTTCGTCTGCAATATGTGCAACTATGCAAACGACGTACCGCCGGAGTATTTCTGCGCCATTACACCTCAAGGAGCTCGTGTTGACAGAGAACAACGGCCAGAGCTGATGCGGGGTACCGTCGAATTCCTCGTACCTAAAGAGTATTGGTCTAAAGAACCTGTTGGACTTCGGTGGTTGTTTCTGATCGACGTCGGACAAGAGTCATTCAATAAAGGTTTCTTGGAAGCTTTCTGCGAAGGTATCATGGCAGCTCTCTACGGTGGAGATGATGAGCCCACCGAGGATGGGAAGGTCAACCGTAAGGTACCAGAAGGATCGAAAGTTGGCTTTGTAACATTTGACCGCGACATCCACTTTTACAACATGAATGTAAGTCACCATTTTTGCCATATATGATGTTATAATCTGATGCATGTGCTAGCCTGCCCTCGACCAAGCTCAGATGATGATTATGCCAGACATCGAGGACCCGTTCGTGCCCCTCGGTGAAGGGCTATTCGTAGACCCATATGAGGCGAAGTATGAAGCAATCATCTTTGTCTGCTTCAATGCTTATCAGTTGCAGATCAAACATAACCTCATTACTCAGTCAGCTTCCCGCATTATTCTCACAGATCAAAAACCCCGAACCTGCGCTACTACCTACCTTGAATGCTGCTTTGGCAGCACTCGAGAAGACCGGAGGCAAAATTGTGTGCTCGTTAGCTGCTCTCCCAACTTGGGGCCCAGGGCGGTTGTTCTTGCGAGACGACGGAAAGCAACACGGCGGTGATGCCGAGAAGAAACTATTAAATACTGAGCATCCTGGATGGCGAAAAGCTGCGGAGAAGATGGTTACAGCTGGCGTCGGTGTCGATTTTTTTCTGGCAGCCCCGGGCGGCGGATATCTGGACATTGCTACCATTGGTAAGCTCTCATATCTTGACTTTTTGCACTCACGTTAACATGTTCCCAGGTCACGTCTCGGCGTCGACTGGCGGCGAGACTTTCTACTACCCAAATTTTGTTTCTCCGCGAGATACCGAGAAGCTATCCCAAGAGATCATGCATACTGTTACGAGAGAGACTGGATATCAAGCGCTGATGAAAGTTCGATGCTCGAATGGCTTGCAGGTAGCTCACTACCACGGTAACTTCCTTCAGCACACCTTCGGCGCGGATATTGAATTCGGAGTTGTCGATGCCGATAAAGCCATGGGCGTTATGTTCAGCTATGACGGAAAACTGGACGCTAAACTCGATGCGCATTTCCAGAGCGCTTTACTATATACAACAGCAAGCGGTGAACGCCGAGTCAGATGTTCAAATGTGATTGCCAGCGTGAGTGATAACGCCAAGGACTGCATGAAGTTTGTGGACCAAGATGCGGTTTACACTCTCATGGCAAAAGAAGCCGCTGTCAAGATGACCACACATTCGTTGAAAGAGATTCGGGGTGGTCTTACAGAGAAAAATGTTGACATTCTCGCTGGTTATCGAAAGAACTTCTCCGGATCCCATCCACCTGGTCAGTTGGTTCTTCCGGAAAATCTAAAGGAATTCAGCATGTACATTTTGGGTCTCATCAAGTCCCGCGCTTTCAAAGGTGGACAGGAGCCCACTGATCGAAGAGTACACGATATGCGAATGATAAAGGGTATGGGTGCCTTGGAACTCTCACTCTACCTATATCCCAGGATGATTCCAATCCACAACCTCGCGCCAGAAGATGGCTTTCCAAACGCAGATGGCCATTTACAGATGCCCCCATCCGTACGATGTTCCTTCTCACGTGTAGAAGAAGGGGGCGTCTATCTCATTGATAACGGCCAAAATTGTTATCTGTGGATGCACGCCCAATCCTCTCCTAACCTCCTCATCGATCTCTTCGGCGAAGGCAAGGACGATTTGAAGGCGTTAGATCCGTATAGCTCGTCATTGCCCGTTTTACAGACCCATCTCAGCGCCCAAGTACGCAATATTCTCGAGTATCTAAAGACAATGCGAGGATCAAAAGCCTTGACAATTCAATTGGCAAGGCAAGGATTGGACGGAGCTGAATATGAGTTTGCGAGATTGTTGGTGGAAGACAGAAATAATGAGGCACAAAGCTATGTGGATTGGCTGGTTCACATTCATCGGCATGTGCAGTTGGAGGTGAGCTTAGAATCTAAATCTGCATCACGGTGGCTAACGCTTCGTAGTTGACTGGGCAGAGAAAGAAAGATGACAGTGGCGACAATTCCATCGCATCAAATTTCGCAGGATTGCGCCCTCCGTACTGGTAGTATGATAGATGTAAAAATATTCTGGGTGAGATGGACAGGTCTTGTGGGTATGTTTAGCGTGCATAGAAAAGTCTGGCTCTAGGCCCATTTCGATTTCTGATACCAATCATGTCTCTTATCTGACTGTTTCGCTTCTTTTGATTTCGCTCACGCATCTTTGGGTGTCTGTTTTTTCATGTAGACAAAATGCGAGCTTGTTCGTTATTTGGGGTCCTCTCTCAGGGCTCGCTACCCCCAGTTTTCCCGTACTAAGAATGTTAGGTCCCAATCGAGCTGACCTACGGTAACCTAAGAGATCGGTTTTCAAGCAATAATCACCGTCGCACCATAAACTCATCTTCTCTTCTCTCTTCATTCTTACGCGGAATAGAGATCTCAGTACATTGACAGAGAGCTTCGAAATGAAGGCTCCTTTCCGCTTCACCGACCTTCCTCCAGAACTTCGACTCAGAATCTGGTATTTCAGCAGGCCAGGTCCTCGACTGGTTCCAGTTCACTACGATCACGACCACCGAAGATATCAAGCACGTATCCATCCGCCCGCCATCCTTCAAGTCAACCGCGAATCCCGCATCGAAGGATTGAAATGGTACTATCAGATACGTCTCGGACCTCACGAGAACTTCGGCTGCTACGTCGATCCATCGCTCGATACTGTGTATTTGACGAGCAATATCCGGCCCTATTCTCGCCTCCACCAATCTTTTAGCATCGACGAATTGCTTGACTTGGAGTCTTTTGGGAGCGATGAATTGTTCGACGATATGTTCACAAGCCCCGACTTTGGAGCTTTACTACAGAACCTCACTATCGGTGCTAAAACTTGGAGGGCACTTAACTTCTGCGTCTTGCGCAACAGATTGCAGCGCTTCATGGACTTACATTCGGTTCGTGCTGTCTACGAAAAAGGCAGTGGCTTGCTAGATGAGAGTATGAAGCTGCGTGATTTCATGGCCCCTCGAGATGCAGCAGACGGCCCCGTTGCCTTGTGGCTCGATTATAAGTATCCAGATAAGCGCTGCTGCTATAGAGATGCCTACCACTACCTGATTAGGGTACAAGCCGCCGTGTATAATGAGTGGAAATGGCACTCTAACTCTCTCCACGGCCCAAATGAACGCCAAATACGATACAACTTCAATCAATACTACATCGATAGAGGAGGCATGGAAATCTACAAAACTATGTAGTGGACATCTTCCACCTGGAATGGCTTAAGTCGATGGCTTGGTCTGCGAACAACAGGTCACGAGACTGCATGGATGACACTGAGAAATTCGAGCTAACCTACCGCCTCAGAATCGGTCCCAAAATTTAGCCCAGCTAGTTTTCTACTTAGGCATTTCGAATTCCATGCAGAATAAATTACATTCATAGTCATTGCCGCAACCCTAGAATCACCATTTCACAACGGTGGCATTTCTCACTCTCCCCCTTCAAGCACGCTTCGCTCCTTTCCTTTTTGTAGCGACGCCGCCGCCTACCAAGTTCGTGCAATAGAAGTATTCCGTATAACACTTCGTCTCATTCTGCTACGACGTCGCCCAAAGACGCACTTTTAACACCGATATTCTATCGTTTCAGCGAACTCCCTGTTGACCTTCTTGTGATACCTAGAAGCAAGGTTTGCCAGACACTTGACTGATTCCAATCCAATATCATCAAACCACAATCCATCTACACATATCGCGTTCAGGCTCGGAACTTCTGCAATATGCCGAGATTCTCGAACTGAAGCTATGCAAATATATCAAAGACTGGATCTCAGCCAGCTCATTTCCACAATTTCCCCGGGGTGCTACGTTAGTTTCTTCAGGGATCAACTATACTTTTCCTGCGGTATGAATACGACGCGCAGTATAGTCGATATCTCTAACAAACGAACAGAGAAAATAAGCACAGCCGCAGAAATACTATTTTCAAGACATTGGCTCTCTGTGGTTGTGCTTGTCGTGAATTTCAAACAATTTGGAGCGCTTGCATGCTTTCAATATATTCATATTCCAAGGGCCTCTTGATTCAGGCTGTTTCTGCGATGGTTTCACCATGTCCAAGCGACACAGGTTCTCCAATTTCGCCATGTTCTCTCAATTAGTCATGGGTGTACCGCAGTTAGACCTCTGATCCCCACGAACATCGTTGAGCATTGCGTCGTCATCATGGATGGCATGCAGATATCCCACTGCCCCTCTCCGGCACGTGCCTCCTCGCTGGTGCCTGAATGGCAGCTCTCCATGGTAGCATCCGGCCGACCTGCCCGTAGTTGGCAGCGCTGCAGGTGGATACGGATTCAATGTCCGAGAGCCTCAAAAGGTTGCTGGAAAGACCATCGGAATGTTGATGATTGGCCTCTCTCGTTCGCGCGTTCCGGGTTGCCCATACGATGCCGCGTAGCCGAGAAGCCCCCCGCATCCACATCCTGGGATCCATAATAATTCAGAGCAGAGCAGAGCAGGAGCTGAGGGTCAGTATAATGGCACTACTATGACCAACGAGTAGTGGCCTTACCAAACGAGAATGATGGCGGCCCTTCCTCCTATCCAGACAGCCGTGCGAGAGCGCATGCTGCTACATCTCCTCCTAAGATCAGGAGTACCGAAAACACACCGCCTGGATGTGTCCACTGATTGAATAATTGGGTGTGTGCTTCACCAGGCTGAAAGACGGAAACGCGTCAGACGAATCTCAGCAATGGGGCCATCTCGCGCAACAGATCGTGATTGATGCACGGTAAGAAGCTTCTGGATGGGATTATTGGTGTTGGAAGGAGCGCTGCTTCGAGTGCTAAAGCTGATACTGAGAATATAGGGACTACCTCCGAATCCTGAGATGCGGGATTATGGCCCGAATCTGGGACAACTAGGAAGAACTACCTATAGTTTTCCAGATTCGATCAATCTTGGCTTACTCAGTCAGGGTGACTCAATTGAGCAGGCTGAGCCGATGGTGCTTAGCACCTGAGTAGAAGCGCCCATGCTTAGCAGCAGAATATGGAATGAAAGGGGATATAATGGTTAGCCGTCTGGTTGTAGGGCACGTACCGAGCCCTTAGTCTCATTTCGGCTAGGGGCCGGGCTTGATATAAGGGGTAATCTTAAGAGCTCTTAAATAAGAGGTTTTAAGACCTCCATTTTCTCTTCTCTTTTATATCTTTAGATTCTCCTTTATAGTTAGCCTATTAGACTAATCCTATTAGCCTGCCGTATACACTTCTATATGTCCCTACTATAGATTATAACCCCTCGTGCCGTGTTAAATAGCACTTATTTTAAACTTTACTTTAAATCTCTTTACCTTCGTTCTTTTTCCTTATTATCCTGCTTGTAGAAAACAATGGGCCAAGGTGCTCTAATGGCAGGACTTGGTCTTTGCAGATTAAAACAGGGGGAGGATAATCGTAGCGGCTAGATTAACAAAATAGGAGATCGCTCGTGGCAAGCCTGCTAATGGTGACATTATGTAGCAGTGACGATGCCTTGCTACTATAAGGAGGATTCGCACCAGTGTCTAGTAGCACTAGGAGATCCATAGAAATCCAGGATTATATTAGCAGAAGCTTCACGAGTAAAGGGGAGGCAGATTAGCCGATAGACACCGAACAGAGGTGGGGATTCATGCCACATCAATACCGCGTCCAAGGAGTCACACTAGAGGGCCGGTAACATTAGGAGTCGCTTGTAAATCTGGGCAATATCGAACCACATCAGCAGCACAGTTCACTGATAAAGGGGTACCGGATCAGCTGGACAGGGATCAACTCGTTCAGGTCGTACCAAGGCTTAGTGGCACCGAGAGATTCATGTGAAAGGGTTTAGTAGGTAGGCTGGTGACAATGCTGCGTAGCCTGCATTGAGGAGTGGCCATACTACTGCAGGTAGGACTGGGACATTTATGCGAATCCTAGCAAGGCAAGAATCACTTCGGCGGGGTAGCGGGCAAATCGAGGTGGAAAATCATATATCGCCAACGCCGCGCCCAAAAGCACTCAGATTAAGATCTAGTAGCACTAGAGATCCATGTAGGTCCTAGCAAGGCAGAATTGCATCGGCTTTAGTACCCAAAACTGTACTAGTAAAAGCAGCAACGGATCAGGTTGGTAGGGGAATAGCATACTCATTTCGTTATCATATCAGATCTCTTCTAAGCTATGTTTTGGTGAGCATAAGTTACATCTCAAGTAGCGAAGCTGGAAAAGTATCTAGAGGTATTTAGGTTTCAAGTTAAGGTCTGCATTATCGTTGTCAAATAAATTTAGTGATGGCCGGCAAATCAGCATGTAAGGGGTCAGGCCCCTGGGAGCTCGAGGCTAGGCCTCGGCTGGGCTGTCGTACGGAGGGGATACGGTGGCTGCCAGGCCCTTGGCCAGGTGGTAG
>QYAJ01000118.1:0-102623 GCA_003988865.1 Phialocephala sp. D728
GTCTCCTAGGGCAGGAAACGAATACTGTTCCGTAGCTCTCAGTATGTGAATATAATCGAAGAAGGCCGTAAAATCGTAATAAGGTAATAATCAATAATCGTCAGAATCACTCAGGGGCAGGCACTCTCAATTGTGAGGAGGCACAATAATCAGGAATCAATCGTCTGTATTCATACTGCAAAAGCTGCCTCTCTGCATGCTTTCGAGAGAGGGGAAGACCCCTTTTATCTACAAACTTCCCCTGTTTGACTAAGTCCAAGTCCCAGCCTAAGCCGAATTTATGGAAAGGAACAATTCTTGCAAGAGTGGCAAAATACTATACAGAAGGTAAAATAAATTTTCACCCCACCACATCAGTCAGTTGAAAAATATCCCCCGCTAATGATTGACTTATTGATTTATCGACTACTTTGTAGGTAAGTAAGGATTATCCGAGACGATTTATAGATTTGTGGATTGTGGGTTGTGGATTGTCCATGGCATGTGTGTGTGTGTGTGCTGAGTTGTGTTGTGCTGAGTTGTGTTGTGGGCGGAGATGCTTGCTGAGATGCTTGCTGAGATGCTTGCTGAGTGAGGAGTGTGCTGAGAAGTGTGCTGGGAGCGGATGGAAATGAGGAGAGGAGAGGACGAGAGGAGAGGACGAGAGGAAACGAGGAGAGGAAAACCGGTAAGTAAGCAAGAGCGAGAGAGAGCGCGCTACGGTCTAGAGAAGCCAGTAGTGGGTGTAAATAGATATATATGATAATGGTAGAAGAAGGAGCGGTTAGAACTGAGGTTATATACAGAGGGACCGTGCTCGTGTCTCGTGACAGAGCGAGAGTGAGAGCGATAGGAGACAGAGGAGGAGGAAGAGGAAGAGGAAGATAAGAGAGTGAGGAAGAAGAAGATAAAACGATAACGGATGCCAGACAGTTACTGTTACTGCTAGGAAGATGCACAGACCGAAGCATGGAATGGAATAGAATGGAATGAAGCCCAATGTGCCAACTAGAGGAAGAATCAAGATGGGTATGCTTATTTCATCATGCAGCGCGGGAGAGAAAAGAGAGGGAAGGAAGGAATTCGAGATGCGAAATAAGATAAGATTCCAATCGTTAAATGCGGTATTTGAGCACAGAAATGCAAATTATAAAACCCTGCCCTTTTCGTTTGCCTTCCCCCCCTCCCCCCTACCCTTCCTTCGCTTGATGGGTTTCTATGCCCTTGGCTTCCCTCTCCTCCATGCCGACAAACGAGGATAAGCGAAATATCTACAGTCCAAGGTCGAGAATGCGATTTCTAGAATGCGATGTCTAGAATTAACTAAAGATCTAGAATCGAGAGAAGTTAAGCCTGTGATGAAGAAATGTTGTTAGCGTGCTTTTCTGTTCTCGAGATATTAAGTAGGAAGTAAGCAAGCAAGAAAAGTAAGTAGGAAGTAGAGAGAAGATAATCAAGGGGAAGAAAGAAAAAGAATAATACGCCGCAAGAGGAAGATCAAGCAGCGATAAATGACCAGCGAGAACAAGATCAAGTACGAAAAAAGATCAAGTAGCAAAGTAACGCCCGGAAACGAGAAACAAACAAAAGAGAACGTTCAACGCACCACTTCCCCCTCAACGTAATCACCGCCCACGCATTCCCCTGCTCATCCATCTCCTTCTCCACCTTCGTACTAAACGCAATCGCGCTCATAATCCCATCGCCAAACTTCTCATTCAGAACCGCCTTATACGCATACCCATAATTCTGAATAATCTCATACAAGCGATAGATCAACGGCTCAACCGGCGGCATCGGCCCCGCGCGTCCCCGATCCGGAAATCCCAGCAGCTGCGCGGCTAACTTCTCTTCCGGCACATCGAGTATCTTGGATAGTTTTTGCACGTCTTCGGTGGAGGCTTGCGCTTGGCCGTAGAAGAGGGCCGCGACGGCTACTTCGGACCGGCCGAGTTCGGAGGCGATGCTGGAGAAGGTGAGGGCTTTGCTGGCTTTGGCGTCGAAGAGGGTTTTGGAGGAGACGGGGAGGCGGTCGATTAGGGTAGTCTGTGAGGTGGGGGTGTGGTCAGTGTCTGCTTTTAGAGTTTGGGGTTGAGGAGGTGGTGAGAGCTTCAATGTTGCGATGATGCGCGGGGAGGCGGGGTAGGTAATGAGGGGTAGGTAGGGAAAAACTTACGTCCAAAGTTGCGATGTTCGAATTGTCTGCCATCTTGTCTATTATTTCGTGAATATATTATCAATTGACGCTGTCGATTCTTCTTCAGATTTCTTGACCTAAAAATGTTTAGGGGAAGAGAAGTTGTTTATATCTGAATGTGGATGTCGATGTAATACAGCACCCCGCTATGGGCAAGGCTAAGGTACCGCGGATATATGCACGTTTCTGGAACGTCATTGATTGATCATACCCCAGCTGAATGCCGGGGAAATCCCGAGTCTCGCCCGCAGACCCCGCTGCGTGTGATTGGTTTAGGGGGTTCGTTATACGGGCTTTAAAGGTGCAGGCTGCATCCTGCCTGCACGCTTACTAGGTTTCTTGCTGAGCGACATGCGGCGCGTGAGGTGTGCTTTTTTTCTTTCTTTCTGGTCGGGATTTGGGGATTAATAGTGGTCGAGGTAGTGGTAAGCTCGGTATTGCGAGCGGCAGATTGATCATCGTGATTGAGCTTTTTTAAGGGTTTGGAGTGGTTTGTTGCGGGTTGTTCGGAAATGCACCGAAGAGGATTTGGGGATGTTAGGACCTGAGGATCGAGGTTATGCTTATAAACAACATTACAATGCAGCTCGCAGGAAATGCAGGATGACTTATTATGGTTTTCAAAAGTCTCGCAACCAAGGAATGTACAGAAGCAACGCTTACAGTGCTTTATATCATGCTAAGTGACTAATAAAAAGTGTCACTGAAGTCCAATAATACTTGAAAGGAAGTGCTATAGGTATCCAAGTTATGCTGCATGCGACCTTACGATGGGGAGGGTAAAGTTACCAACCCCGTCTTGCTCGTAATCTTCATCGTGGACATGCTTTCGTGGTCTGTAATATTGAAGGGCAACTAATATCAAAAAGACTAGGTTATCTTTGCTCGAGGGTAAATAATAATGCTTCCATTGACGCTTGTTCGCTTTGGTATTGTGATTCAAATAAGATCACGATTTAAGTGAACGTTTCAATCACACAGGTATATCATTCATTTCTCAAATGCAACCCAAATTCAATAATACAATATAGAAAAAAGTTACAACTAATCACGTCTTTGTACCCAGTAAGCTATCACAATCATCTCAAAAAGGGAAGATTCAGAGATGCAATCCTTACGCTACCACAGAGCGATTTTTGCCTTTTGGAAACTCATGCTAATTTGTTAATGTAATAATACAATCGTCAAAACCACGCATCAAAACGTCTCGAGAAAAAATAAGACATATTATCTTCAATATGAGCCAAATAGTATTCTTCAAGAATGCTTAATCCCTAAAATGAGGAGGGTGCTGGTAGCCCTGCTGAGGCGGTGGCCCATAAGGAGAGGGCAAGTAACTTGGCTGAGGAGCCTGCCCAAATGGAGATTGCTGATAACCTGGTTGAGGATGGTTTTGATAGTCTTGCTGAGGAGGTCCACCATATGGAGTTTGTTGGGGGATTAGACGAGGAGGAGGTTGCGCAGCAGTAGAGTCCGGAGCACCACCAGCAACAGCCGCTGCCCATAAGACCCACACCAAAGCCTCATTTGTCGATATCTGATTTTGGTCGGCGATCTTGTCGACGAATTTGATGAAGCATTTCATGCATTGAGATGCGCGGTGGATCTCGTCATCGCTTATGATTTGTTGGACGATTCTTTTGTCGTCCATGATTGCGATAGCTCGTGTTCTTGTGTTTGGGTTTGAGATTCGAGGTGGTTTTGTTAGCTGAACTGTATGTTTGAGTAAGGTGTAGATGGGTATGTTTTTAAGTAGTGGCAGAGAATGCTGATTGTGTCTTCGAAGTGGAAAGTTCCTTCTCTTTTATAGATATCTGTAAACTTTCGTTATTGTGACCCAAATGAGAGCGTTGCATACATTCACATAGGCAACACCATAGACCAAACATATACGAACATCTTAGAAAGTATATTAAATCAACGAATCATATCTAAACATTCACTTCATAATAGATCAAATCAATAATTCCTTAAAAGTCATGCTGATTTGATAGTACAATATCAAAAAGTCTCGCAAATAGGCAATCTACAAACGCAACGCCAAGATACCTCAACTCAGACTAGCTAGTCAACTACACTAACATAGCAAAAGCAAATGCTCAAAGTGTCGTCACAGGCGCTGTCCAGTCAATGCTGAGTATCAGATCTAATGAGGAGGGTATCCACCACCTCCACCTCCACCTCCCGGATAGCCACCTCCACCACCTGGATAACCACCGCCTCCACCTCCTGGATAGCCACCACCACCCTGGTATCCGCCGCCACCTCCCGGAAAACCTCCTCCTCCTCCTGGTGGACCCTGTGGACCAGGTGGATAGCCCCCTCCTCCCCCTCCCCCTCCTCCTGGTGGGTAACCGCCCATTGGTCCCTGTGGAGCAGGTGGATATCCTCCTCCTCCTCCACCACCACTACCGCCTCCACTTAAACCTCGTAGAGCGACTTCTTCCAAGATGGCTATACGGGCCACTGGCATCGAGACCCCATAATACCTCATAACGTGGCTTAACAAGAGTGTGTATTGTAGCGGGTCCATTCCACCTGGAGTATTCATTGCGGTGGTGAGATCTGGGCTATTTGTTAATTTTGGGGTTGAACTTGATGTTATGCGCTAAGTGTTTGAAGGGTGCAATGTATGTTTTGAAGAGGAGTGTAAATGTGATGTTGTGATGGGGAATGAGGATGGAGAATTTGTTCTTGGATAAGAAAGTGCTGGTTCTTTTATAGATAATTTTGGAAAGGGTTTGAAAGTTGTGATTGAGAGGAGATGGTTGTACATGTTCAGGTTATGACAATTGAGATGAAGTTCTGAATAGAAATCACATTTGCATTCAATGGATGATTGGATTATTCCTACGTTTAGATAATGCTTAACCCCAAAACAATCTTTAGATTATTCCTATCAAGTTTCGGAGTTATGACTTGAATCGCAGTTAAAGAGCGATTCGACTATTAGGCAAATTGGATTGAGGTATCTATTAGTTACAAATCCGTTAATCTTCAAAATTAAAATATATAAATATTTTTATAGTTTTTAAAGTAATTTTAATTATCTGATATATTCCATTTCGATTTTCGGAAAGAGAGAAGTTACAACAGAATCGAAGACATGCTGTTATTATATTATTATCCACTTGCACAATATATAGATTAATATGCGTTACTTTTTCTCTTATCTCAAAAACGAGTTCACTCGTTACTCTACACTTTCTCTTTTATCTACGCCATAATCATTCCTATCTTGTTCTCTTCCTTATTGTCCCATCTCCTTTACCTTGGCTCCTAACCTTATTTGATAATATTCTAGCACCCTCACAGGGACTTCATTTTCCGTAGCCGTTTGTAAAATCTATTGCTAATTCAAGTAATATTAAGGTCCATTTACCTCCTCGCTGTCCATGACTTTTTTTGTGGCCCTGTCTTCTTTACAAAGTCTCGTTTTCTTTTTCTTTCTTTTCTAATGCATTGCTTATCCAACAGCAGTTTTAGTTACATGTTCCCTGGTCGGGCAAGTGACATTCTATAGCTTTTTGGGCCCGTTGTACTTATATATTACTGCTGAATACTAATCCATAAGAGAAGAGAACGAAATATGGAATCAAGCCACATATTAGTCTTTTAATAGTGCTCAAGATTATCTCTATTCTTTTGGTCTTGAGCATGATTTTGCTTATCAAGCGATACATTTGAGACCTCGCTGGATTATGTACGATGTGAGTTATGTTGCCTTCATCTCATTTTAGCATATTGAACAGCTAAGACGGTGAATTTAAATATAGTAATCGGTCAGGAGAAATGTTCCATGCGCCGAGGAAGAAGTTTGGCAGAAAATGACCTGTGACAGTTTTGACTGGATTGGTTTCACATCTAACGCACTCTCGAAGTTAGTCATGACGATCAATCTAAGAGATCTACAAGGATTATATCCAGGATTATTCATCGAATCTAGTGCTGTGATTGACTTTCTCAGCCATGAATCACTAATACAAGAATGCCAGAACATCTACCTCGAAGTGCACTTCTATCTCAAAGGACAACTCCTCACGAAGTCGGTCAATATGTCAACTCTACCAAGCGACAAAGAACAAATATTGAGCTTACTGCCCCTTGAGCCGTTCAACCTTGCCCATTTGCCTCTTAAAGACAAGGTCCAACTTCTATCCTATCTCAACGTCATGTTTGCGTCTATCACTAAATGTCTGGAGTACGTGAATATACACGGAACGGCCAGAGGATACCTATTCACAATATACGAAGCACCGAGCGGCAGGCAGACTAGCGACGAGGAAGCTTTATCGGTTTTGGAAAGCTTGTGGGATGAAGGGTTCTTTGCTGCTGGAAGGGAGGCTGAGCTTACTATACAAATGGTCGAGTACTTGAAGATATTGGAGTTGATCAACCCGTGAGCTTCTTTTGCTCGCTGTTCACTAGCGTTTCCCATGTAGTGGGCATTCGAGGTTCATGACAGGGCTCTTTGTATCTAGGCTATGTGGTATAATACATCGCCGAGCCTTCACAATACAACTAAAACCCATGCAAACATCATCTTGATACTTGACCGCTTTTCTCCCTGTTTCTGATACCAATAACATCGTCCTAGATTAGGCCTTTCTCAGTACGATGTTTGTGGATCTCTTGTGTAAGTAGCTTCTTTTCAGACTTAGCCCATAAATCGTCCTCAAGGACTCGTGGGATGCGCATCTAATTTGAGATTCATTGGGCGAATAGCACGAAAAAATCCAACCAGGACCATCCATTTCGGTTACATAAATCGACCTACTCGAGCGCCCTCTATCTACCATCTTGAAATGATCTCCTCTGCTCCAGTTTCCTATGCAATTCAAACGCTTCTTGTAAATTACTCTCTTTTCCGCTCGAAGTTTGGAACTTGATTTTTCGACAAGCCCTTTCCTCAAAGATCTTCTCACCTAGATCCTTTCTGCTGCAACGAGCCGCCATAGCTTTAGCCACTTCCTTTTCATACATTTGTATCTTCAATGCATTCGTAGCTTTGACGTGGTCGAATATTGTATTCCTTTTTTCGGAACATTGATGCCTTTGGATTAGTTCTAGCAATGTCTTGAAAGAGGCTACAAATCTCTCCCTCTGTGAAAACCATAATACAATGCACTGTTTGATAAAAACGCATCTAGCTCTTGTATTAGTTCGACTTGGGTGCATATGAATATTTGTTTATAATAATTTGGATTCGTTATTATCTTTATTTCTTTGTATTTAGCTGAGTCTAATAGTCCTTAAATTAAAGCCCTCATTAAAAGCATTTAGTTTATTACTTGGAAATTGTACGAGACCAATACGATGAAAACTTCCATCAACTCTGCTCGTTGGCTCTATCATCAAAGCCCAAATTGCAAATATATGAGGTGCGCCCGTCTCCCAAGTTTCGAATTCGCTTATACAAAAAATAACAGCCTTCTCTGGGAGGACTAATGGCACAACTGGGCTTGGGTCGAAATCTTTGTCGGGGTAGAAATAAACCTTATCTTCACCAAGTTTTGAATCCGGAAAATTCTTTAATATAGGCCATGCCGTTCCATTCCGGTCGGCATTAGCCCGGCCTGTCACCGGCATCTGTGGAAAAAAAGGACAATGTGGGTAAAAACTCTTCTCTGCAACGAAATCTCGTGCCCCTATACACCAGCCTCGAAGAGTCAGGATAGTGGCAGCCCCGCCAGCTAAATATTCATCCGCAGCTGTAGGCTCGGAAAAGCCGACGAGTTCAACCGCGAACTTTTTTCCGTGTCGCATGAACAAGTTCATATCATAAACGTTGCCTGACCACTGGCTACCTACCACGCCAACCCAGCTCCAAGACGGGCCGAGGCCATGGTAGGATTTTGGGACGTTGCCTTTCCATAAGAGTCCCCTTCTAAAGTCTTCCTCCCATATCCCGGCTTTATAATGATATTCTGTCCGATTTGCAAATTCTGTTGCCAACGCTGCGATGGCCGGAAAGCGATCCTTTGCGTAGGTGATTTGACGTGCGGTGTAATCAACGATTTGGAAGTACCACCATTGAAGAGTATAAAACTCTGAATTCCATGATTTCGGGCCCGAGTCGAAATCTATGCAAGGGAGAAGGCTTTTTTGGGCGAGAGTATGTATTGATTTGTTATCGGAGTAATGCTCCTGCCAAAGGCTAGGCCGGATCTCGGTCGAAGTCAGAGTTTGGCACCGCCAGTCCGGTCCAGTATATTGGTAGTGCAACATCCGAACCGATAGCGTTTTTTCTTGCAGGACCCGTGCACGAGTTTGCAAAGGCATCACTTTAAAATGGTGTCTTCCTAGGGGAATACTGACAAAGATTATGCCGCTTAACCCTCGCTTTTGACTGCCACAAGGTAGGGCAGTAAGCTCAAATGTATGCCGCTGGCTCTTGACACCTTTAAATATCCCCTCGTGATCTCCAGCAGATGCATCGGCGGATATACTAGCCGTGGCGTTCTGGTAGATCATGGACATCTTCTTCGATTCAGCTTCCCAGTCCTCCCGGAAATCTTGAATAATACATAGAGAGTCTATCCATAGGTACTGATATCCTAACTTTCGCGTGATTTGAATGGCGTCTTTAAAAGTTTGAGGTAATTCATTCATAGGAATGCTTTGGGTGAAGGGGCCAAGAGTGTCGAGTGTTGTCCTTAGGATAGGTTTCAGACCCCAACAATGCGAAAGTGCCAGCCATGAGCCATACTCTTTCGCGCTGATGTAAATAAATGGATCTCTCGTGTCACTGCCAACATCGATGACTCGGCTTGGAAGGGGTGATATCTGCTTCGGGCACTTGTCATGTGTCTCTAGACACGTCCGCAGCCACCTGGATCCATTTTCGAAACATCCCTCAGAGCTGGAGTCTTCACTAAGGGGACGCATAGGGAACAATACTGCAAGCGGGTAATCTACGAAATCAGTAATCATGGATGGGAAATTATTAGCTAGGGTACTGACTATATTCTGTAGAAATATATAGCTTCATGTTGTGCTCGCCGAATTCGTAGCCTTGGCAGGACTTGTCCTGTTCAGACTCGTCATAGCCAATCAGCATTGGAATATTGACTTCTATACTGTCGAGGGAGAAGTTCATAGACACTTGTAATTTAGAATCCGATGGTAGAGTTGGTGGCGTTTCGTAGCCACCTTTTTGATACCTTTCGACGATGAGCTGGCAGAGCTCACAGCCTTCATAGGCCGCTCGATGAAGGGACAGGTATGATTCATGGTGAGCGACTCGTGGTCCATATCCTCCGAGAGTCTCAGGTGGGAAAGATATATCGAGATTGAGGACTCTTTCGCAAGGTTTGCATACCATTTTCTTATAGTACCGTGGGAGGCGCTTGAGAGCAGCCCTGTTGATTATTGAAGCTTTCGTTCAAATATTCGAATAGGCTGCAGCTTGGCCTCGGCTACGTGACCTTGTAGGGATCGGAAGCGAGCCAACTATATAAGAGTTCAATTTTTCCACGGTTGAATTAAACTAAATAGAGTTTCAACTTATATGCAATTTACAACTACTTTAGAACTACGACGGGGGCTGAGTTTTGAGAGAATAAACCGGTGGTAGGTTTGGTGTTTTCAGAACGTCGAAGCCATAGGCCGAATTCGAAATAATTATAGCCAATCAAATCGCAGAATTAAAGCTTTGGCCACGCTTCCAGATTCTGACAGTCAAGACTATCACGTGGGGTCGGGGAGGGGGGAACCAAATAATGTCTCAGCTGCGCTGGGCAAAGAGTGGCAAAATTCATAATTGAATATGTACAAAAGTTTGAAAAAGAGTATTCGAGCCTCATCCTGATCCACTGAACTGTTCTTCCGACGCAGCCTTTCTCATGAGATACAGGTGACTAGACCCACATCTAGCCTCATCCTTCTGGCGCGGCGAATACTACTCGAGGCGACTATCTCAAGTACAAATATGCAAAGGGCTCGAAGAAATGTATGTCGAAGTTGCAGGCTTCGGAGATAACAACTCCCTTGAGGAAGTCTAGAAAGGTAAACATTGTATAGCATCCAAAGCGCTACGCTCGCCCGCCCATTCTTCAAATTTTAGGCTTCGCGCCGCTGAATCCCGGCCGGTTCCAGGGGCTCAGAAGCCGAGAGACAGCGCAGCGAGGCTCTGAACGCGGGACTTTCTCATGAGAAAGAAGCGATAGGCCGCGTCCAATGTGCCGTACCGAGATAACAATTCCTCGGCCCGACGCGGTCAGTCATTGGCATGTGAGATGTTGTGCAACCAATATTGTCCTCGCTGGTAAGCCACACCAGGCCCTCACCAGAACTGGGCGAGAGGCGCAGCTAGGCAACCTTGCAACCCTACATCTAGTGCAGCCTCATTGAACTGCCAGCTGTCACTTGAAATCCCCAACTTAAATGCCTCGAATTATTCTAATCGCAGCAAACAGTAAATATTAAGATAGGGGCAGGCATTCGCATCCGAACGCAATCGGTCGCCATCTGTCGCCAATGCGAGTACTTCTGCTAGAGTGAGCCGGAAATCTAGCCATGTCAGCGGAACAGAACGATTCGGCAGCTGCTGACTCTTCACGCCAGGTTTGTATTCCCAATTGTTATCGCGCGTACTCCACGTTGACTCCTCCATTGCAGCGTTTGAAAAGCGCCAAGGATGAGGTCGAAGCTATCCACCCTACGTTGCAAAGACCCTCCATGGGCCCAGCCACGAAAAAAAGCCATTTCTTCCATCACAACTGGAAGTTCTGGAAACAAAAAAATCGGAAGTTCCTTGGCCCCCCGGCCACCCCGACCCTCGAACCACCATTGCAACATTGGGAAACTACTGAGGTAGAAAACCTCAAATTCAATCCCCTCAACCGCGATTCAAATGAAATTCGTCTTCTCCGAATCAACCCCCGAGCAGGGTTCCTCAAACCCCGTTTATCTAAAAAGCAACGAAACTGTTCACCATTTTCTGCTTTTAATTCCAAGGTAGACGATATCTATCTCGAGATCTTCCCCGCAAACCTGGACGAAAATGTTTCATTCAAAGCTCTCTCTTACACTTGGGGTAGTCCGTCAGATCCTCATCACACAATCTATCTCAACGGATCTCCCTTCCAGGTACGGCAGAATCTCTGGCTTGCCTTAGAACGATTTCAGCGGCTCGGCAAGCCCCTCGTGATTTGGATTGACGCAATCTGCATCGACCAAGGCAATGACCTGGAGCGCAATCATCAAGTTTCGAGGATGAAGGAAATATACGAGCAAGCAGAGGAAGTCCTCGTCTGGCTTGGACCGAGCTCAATTGATAGTCATCTGGCATTTCAGCTCGTCCACAAGCTTTACAAATATCGCGACGACGATGAACGCGTACTTGATCGATTTTCGAGGCCTAGCACGAAACAAGGATTAGAAGCTCTCGCTGAAGTCCTCGGGTGCGACTATTGGGATAGGATTTGGATCATCCAGGAGCTCACGGTCGCGAGAAGAATCACTTTATTCTGTGGCGATGATTTAATGAATGCACAGCATGTGCTTGTCGTGCAACAATTGTTTGAAACGATGCGGTTAAGATATCCCGGTGAGGGTGAGGTTTTATTCAAATACTTCCCAGATAGCTCGTGGGTGCGCCAAGTCCTTGAGTATCGGGGATTGGTACATATCCATGAATGGAAAGTTTCACTGGCTTCGACAACTCCAAGTTTCTTCGAGTGCCTTCTCTACCACTATACCCAAATGTCCTCGGACTCGAGGGACATGATATATGGCTTAGCTGCACTGGCAAATGAGAAGAGCTTGTACAAGGTTCAGATTGATTATTCCCTGTCTGTTGGTAGAGTCTACACCGATTTCGCAAAACTAGAGATTTCCAGCTCTAACAGCGTAAACATCCTCACTCGTGTTTGCCCAGGCCCAACGTCCTGTACTTTGCCATCATGGGTCCCTGATTTGGCCATTGGCCGGAGTGGTCACCGCTTCCTAAGAGAGATTATGGAACCCGAAAACAATTTCTCAGCTGCGAAAGACACTGATGCAGTCATTACTTTTGATACGGGGGAAGATGTGCTCATTTTTGAAGGACTGTCCGTAGGTTGCCTTGATACCGTAGGACCACCAAGCGGTATGGAAAGATGGCACGATACAAATGCTCCCCCCCAAGGATTTCTTCGTTGGTGGTCGCTCGTCAGCAAGATAGACGGTGATCAAGACTTGAATCATGAAGCGTTTGCTCGCACGTTGATCGTGGATAGAGGGAGAAAATATTTCGAGAGCTCCCACGAATTTTCGGAATCACATCAGGATGTTCTAGGAGCTTTCGGGGATCTTCTCGCAGAAAGGTGCCCCGAATTGCCTGCTGATATGGTTCTGATGGGATATTGGAACGCGTGCATAGAGAGAGAAAGGCTTGAACAGCCGAATGGAAGTTTTAATGAGCAGAGATACAGGGACATTATGCGGACTTGGATACGCGGAAGTTACTTCTGGGATCGTCAATTTTTCATCTCTGGTGACAAAACGATGGGACTCGCTCCACGAGAAGCAAGAGAAGGAGATATCATCTGCGTCCCCTTGGGTTGCTGGCATCCCTTGATCCTCCGCAAGGTTGACGATCACTATATCAACCTCGGCGAGGCTTATGTCGATGGGTATATGTACGGCAAAGCGATCGATATGTGGAGGAATGGTGAATTGAGTTTGCAAAAGTTTGAGATTCATTGAATAACCAGTCACACATGGGATGATGATCATTTCAGTTATTGGGTTTACTCTCCGTCGGCGTTTGGAATATTTAAGGCGGGATGCGATGCAGACACGGCCTTACGACAGCGAGAATGATATTCTTGTATTTCACATTCATTTATCTTTCTTTCCCCGACGGGAATCTGGGCTTTAGAAAAACACTCTCAAACTTTCGAGGTATGAATCTCCATCAACCCTCTGTGATATTCTTTTGACAGTCATAAAACAACCTCGAATCACCAGGCACCCTATTTACGACATAACACAATTGAAAGGCCTTGAACATCTTCTGTAAATTTACATCAAACTTGACAAGAAACCACCCAAAGTAGAAAAGGACAAAGCAAAGCTTAGCACCAACCAGATATTCCCACTATCGTCCACTTGCAAATCCTCTCCCTTCGCCTTCGCCTTCCTCTTCTCATCTATCAACTCATACCCATCCTCAGCATTCATCTCACATCAACAACCTTCCCCAACAACCATATCTTTCCCCTCTACCACTCCCTCACACCTTCCCACAGCTATTCAACCTTAAACATAGGCAACAATACAACACCTTCAGAATTGTCAAACTAGCATAATTTCTGACCTTGATTTGCAGAAAGAACTTCCACGGAAGTCAGACTCTAATCGAATCCTCGCTAGTTCCGTTTTAGTCTCCGGACGTGAGTAGCTGCTGCTCTAACCCGAGCCGCGAGTGAGCTTACCTGATTATAGCCTGAGTATGCCTAAGCAGAGAAAGCAAAGCCTGAGCAGAGCCAGAACCGTCATCATTAGCAAGCACCCCTGTCAAACAACGACATCAACAGCGGCGTGTACAAATCCGGCTTCGCTACGATACAGGAGCATACGAAAAAAGCGTGGTTAGGCTGTTCAAGAGCTTAGATCGTGTGGAGAAGCATTTAGAAGCGATGGAGAAAAGGGGGCCGTTCTACTTTAGCAAAAAATCACAGAAGCAGACATCCGCCTCTACACCACGATTCCACGGTTCGACGTCGTCTAGGTCCAGCACTTCAAGGCACTTCTTCCTCGATCTTCAGAATTGGGATCCGGCTAATAGATGCAAAATCAGACAAATATCTGTACGATTAGGTCACTAAAGGCTCCGCAATTTTTATTTGATGGTTCCGGCATTTAGGGAGACGGCCGAGTTTACACATATTAAGAAGCATTATACCAGAAGTCATACGCAGATTATTCCCTATTCTATTACGCTGTTGGGACCAGAACCGCCGATTTTGGGGCTGGGGAAGAAGGTGGGTGCTGTGAAGTTTGCACCGGAGAAGGCGAAGGGGAAGAAGTGATGTGGATGCTGGATTGAGAGGAATCCAAGAGTATGAGGATGGGAAAGAAGGGTTAGGATTGCATTGCATACTGTATGGAGTAAACATGATCCTGCTGAGTTGAATTTTCTTTGATTTTTATGGGTCCAGGCGTAATGCCCCTGCCCGAGGTATACAATTAAGTACTTGCGACATTTTCATGCAACTTGTAAATGTTCCATAGCCCTTTAGAAATTGGAAGAATGCTGGGAGCTGCTATCAAATTTGGCAGCAGGAGGCGGAAATTAGATCACGTAATACGCTAACCTAATCAGGAAGTGAGGGGTAACGATTATGCTAGTATAGATGAAGGCAGGCTGCGCAGGCTCTTGGTAGAGTCCACGGCTCTCATAATATCCAAGTTAGGAGGATACCAAAAATTCGACAACTCTCAGAATGTCAGAATTGAAGGCTCCACCGTTTAAGTTTGCGAAGCACTCCTCAGTCTTATCCTTCACAGCCACTTCACAAACTTATCTCCTGGACCATCCCAACTCTACATTCAACTATATCGCCACCGGGGCCATTGTATTTGATAATCCCGAATCCAAAGATCCGCGAATTCTTCTCATTCAACGCTCCGCGCTCGACAGCTGGCCAAACCGCTGGGAGATCCCAGGAGGTGCTTGCGACGACGACGACGAAAGCATCTTACACGGGGTAGCCCGTGAACTGTGGGAAGAATCAGGCCTTGTCGCCACCAGGATTGGACCTATTGTCGACGATGTGCACCTGTTTGTGAGCAGTTCTGGGAGGCAGATTGGCAAATTCATTTTCTTGGTTGAAGTGGAGAAGAGTGCGGAGGGGGGAAATTTGCAAGTGAAATTGTGTCCTAATGAGCATCAGAGGTTGGTTTGGGCCAGTGAAGATGAGGTGAGGGCCATGAAGGCAGGCGATATCGAATTGGATTTTACTAGTACAGGTCTACAGGCTACAGTGCTTAAAGCTTTTGAATTAAGGAGAGTAGGGGAATAGCTTTAGAGTGCGTCACGGGTGGTGGTCACCCAAAGGCACCTTTACCCATGGGTTCCTATAAAGCGGGTAATCGTTATTTTTCTACCCATTAGATAGAGTAGGGTAATTCAAAACTATTCAGAATACCAGCGGGTTACTAGGTCACGAATTAGCTCCCTATAACTGGCTGAGCTAGTTTAAATGGGGCTGAAAAGGGCAAATCTTGCCCGATTAAGAAATTACATAGCCTAACTAGACTTACACGCAACTGATTTCTCACGTGCCGAGTAGTTGAAGGTACTTAGGGGTAAGGCCGGGTAGCTTTCTTAAATCTGTACCTATTACCCTACCCACTCACAGGTAACTTATTCAAGGCAATAGGTGCGTATATCCACCGTGACGCATTCTAAGCAGCTGCATGCGTAACCTGCAATAGTCTCCCAGTCGTCACGCTCCTCCTAGACCATAAAGCCAACGTTAATCTTGGCGGCGGGGAGTTTGGGTCTGCTTCCGCAGTCACATGTAATGCTGGTAATCTTGAAGTCATCGAGCTCCTACTTGACAAAGGTACCAGTGTGAATGTTCGAGGTGGCAAATATGGCTCTGTGCTTCGTACTGCGCAGTTCCGTGAGGGACTGAAGGAGACGAAAGAAGTGATTGTCAAGAAGCTGGAGCAATATGGGGCTAAGGTCTTGACTGGAGTTCAGGTTCATGATGGTGATGTGGGAGGCTTGATCCTGGGGGACGGACTTGGCTGTCGGCTGAGAATAGGAAGGATAAAACTGGTGCTTTTATAGCAGATTAGATTTGTTATGTTGTATATGGGTCCACCGGCAAAGAAGGGAGAGTGGCTTGGAGGATGACTGAGATATCGCTTTCAATTTTGCTACTCTTACTAACTAATTCTCATACATTTTAATTGGAGTTAAGGCTATCTTTACTTAGATGTGAATATGATTCTTGAATACTTTCCTTGCATTATGTCAATCATTCAAGGTTTTGTGTTATTTTCCTGAGCTTGAAAGCTTCTCTACACTAGCTATGGCATTCATGTCAGCGCTAGTCATAGGTCTCGCAGGAGGACTGGGTCAATACCTTGTTCCAGAGCTGATCCGCTACAGATAGAGCTTCACGAGAATCGGAGATTTCATCAGTCTCTCGCCGTCGTAATTGAGCAAGAAAATTCGAACTTTGCAAAAGTTACTAAGACTGCTATTAGTATCGCTCCAACTTCGAGACTTCGGGATGAAAGAAAGACAATGCAAGGCATTAGTAACTACTGCTCACTGAAGGAGATAGTGATTAAGACAAGACTCGACTCAAGGTGTTCTCACAGCTTCAGCAGAACGCGAGATCATGACCGAGTACCTAAAGCATGGATCTATTCCATTATGCCACATTCTACATATACATCAGAGAATAATATACTCGTGAAAGCCATTGCATTGCCGTGATTCCGTACGCCCCAAACTCCATGCCAACCATGCGTATCTGTCACTGTCATTTCTCGTCCCTATTACCTAGCTTCATTGAGCGGTCGATATGTGAATGTCCTCTCTTTCTCTCATCTGCTTCTCTTCTACCTACGATCCAAAAAGGCACCTTCGAGTCTACATACACCTCCCGCTTGTGGCTTGCTCTCCACCCTACCAAGCAGCAGCATCCCTATCGAAGCGACTCAACTCCTTGCCCGCATCCTCGACATCCTTCTTGGCCTTCATTCGCATATAGAAGATGGGACAATCCTTGCTCGAGCAGATAACCTCACAATGCATACTACCCTGGCACCTCTGGCACTGCGTCCATAGTCTGCTGAACCGCACTTCCAGATCACTGACTTTGCTGAGTGTCTTTTGGTAGAGTTCTCCTACGCGAGGTGCGCAGTCGGAGCATACTGCTCCTTCGGCTTCGGTTTTTCCTACGAGGGGCTTCTTGCAGCCCATGCAGGTGAATGTCTTCTTGGTGAATTTCATGAGGCCGCCAATTGTGGGGGCCGCGACGGAGATTGAGCGTGTGTGGTCACCGGCTAGCAAGGAGTTGGCTTTTGTTTCACCAAGAATAGGCTCAAAGATTCTGCCGAGAGGTTTGGCGAGTTGGTTGTCGAGGTAATATTTTGTGTCAATGGGGATATTGTTCTCGAGTACGAAAATTGGGTCCTCCGAACGCTCGAAGTTCTTGGCGCCCGCTGAACCCTTGATGATCACGTAGGCCACACGGTCTCCGAGTGTGGGTGCTGAACCTGCATCTCGTTTCTTCATGCGCTCTGCGAGTTCGACGTGCGCTTGCCTAGCGGTATAATCAACTTTTGCGAGAGCCTTGGTGATCACGAGCTTCGACATATCGATCTTGTTTTGCAGAAGGTCCGAGATAGTGTCCTTGACATAGCTGCAAAATGTTAGTGATGAATGCATCATATTTGTTAAAGAACTTACTCCTGAGCACCTTGAACGTCCTGATCAATCAAGATCATGCGCAGAACCGTCTCGATGACATTCTGGACCAGCCGACAATTATCTCTTCGCACTGTCTCGATGCCCTTCGTGTCCATCTTGTCATACTTGTCTGGATTTGTCCAGTACAAACCAGCATAACGCTTCTTGTTGATCAGGAGATACGGAAAATAAACTTTCTCGAACTCAAGCTTAATGGGCTTGATAAACTTGGATGAGACGAATTGCGCAGCCTCTTCTCCAAGTTTCATGGCTGTCGCTAGATCCTTCACCCCGAACTTCACCATGACGGAATCGGTATCACCATAGACCACCTGAGCGTCATGCGTATATCCATTGGCGATGGTGTATTTCTTCTCGACTTCCTCCTTCGTCTTCTCAATCATCTGACGACCATAACTTGTGGTACTACTAGCAATGGCGAGACAAGGAAGTTTACCAACAGTAGCACCAGTAAGACCGTAGACACTGTTGGCGCTAATTTTCAAGGCCAACTGACGACCATTCAGCACAGCCTTCTTGAAAGGGTCAGTCTCAATAGCGAGCTCTCGTTTGGCCTGTTTTCTCGCAGTGAGCAGTTCTTCGAGAATTTGAGCCAATAGACCCTTTCGCTGCTTGGTCGTGCAGAACATGTCACCATTGGGTGTGATAATGTAATCCTCATCTTTCACCAAATTGAGCTTCTCGACTGCTGCCTTGTTCAATAGCGTCGTATAGCAGAGATTGTGAGCCTGAATGATACTAGGATACAAGGAGGCAAAATCTAGGGTCGCAATCGGAACATCATAGTATCCTCTCGTCGGCTCAATAACAGTAGCACCTTCATACTGCTCCTCAGATGCATCTGTCCGGAGATTCGGGATGACGAGCTTCTGTTCTAGGGCTTTGCGGAAGAGTTGACTGACGAATTTGACTTGTTGGCCACGAGATAAGAGGTAATTAAATGGCACACCCGTGACCCTTGCCATTTCTGTATAATTTTCAAGACAAGAGAGCTTGTCCATTAATCGTTGTGGGAGGTATGCATCTTTCAAACAGTACACCGCCAATCTTCGTCTCGACTCGGGTGTACCATTGAAAAGCTCGGTGATCATTGTATGATGCACATCTTCCTTCTGCTCGCCCAGAAACTGGGCACAGACTGAATTGAGAGTGTAACTTCGCAACTGGTGGTCTCTCTGGACCAATTGCAACAAATCCAGTTGCAATCGCCCATTCGTGTTCGTGGCCTTGGTATCACGATTGCCCATCTGCTTGCTCGAGAAATTGGTATCTTTGGAGGCAGATCTGGTGCTGTGTAATCGTGTCCATCTGTCAAAGCCATTGACGTTGAGATGCTTGGCACGGTCCAGCAGGTATGGAAAATCGAAGTTGGAAATGTTGTAGCCGATTATGATATCGGGATCAACCTTCTCCAAGAAATCTCGCCATTCCATCAGCATTTTCTCCTCCCTCTCGTATTCGAAGATTTGAGTGTTGACGATCATACTAGTGGTATCGAGACAAAATACATTTCGAACAAAAGGTTTCTTTTCTCCATATCGAGTGACAACGTTCGCAATCTGGATGACAGGATCGTGATTCGCCTCTGGGAAGATACCTTTGCGTCCAGCGCACTCGATATCGAAAGACAAGATCCGAAGAGGTGCCATCTTCGCCCATTCTCCTTCGGGCTTATGTGCAATGAGGTCTCGGTATGATACAGATGCTTCGATTTGACAATTCGAATGCCGTTCGTGCTGTGGCACCATTTTGTACTGCCCAGATGGAACCTCAACCCATGACATGCCAGAAATCTGCCACTAGTCAGAAAGTATATCCAAAAGTCAAGGCACAACTTACCTTGCAGTCAATCATAAATCGTAGGACGTATTGGATGCTGTCGAACGTCAAGATTCCGTCCGCTCCTTTCCACATCCCCCTCCAGTTGGTATTTCCAGTTTCAAAGGTACTCCTGACTCTGTTGATAAACTTTGGATCTGTCACTGTGATCTTGATATATGGATTCTGCTGATTGCCTTGAAATCCATACAAGTTTTCTCGCATAACCAATTGGACGGAATGTATGGCAGGCTGGTGCTGAGCAATCTGGGTTTCGAGGTATGCCTTGAAACCATCGCAGTCATGGGGCGAAAATGATATCGGCGCTGCAATGTAGAGGTAATGGAGAAAGCCGGTAACATGAAGCATAACAGAGTGACCAGTCTGGAACATTTTTAGCAAGTGATAGATTTGAGCAATACTGAAACTTACCTCGGTGACGCCAAACAGCTTGACACACGCCTTACCATCTTCAAATGTTCCCTCTTCGCATTCAATCTGCTGGAAGCAGAGGCTGTCTTTCTGCGCGTCAAAGTCTCCTAGTCCTGGTCTTGCCCATTCCTGATCTTTTTCTGAATTGTTCTTCCTCAATCCAGCCATGTCCTGTGTCATCTGGAGCAATGTCTCACTCTCGAATTTTGACGGCTGACTGGAGCCCAACTTTCCTTTCGTTCCATTCTGACTGCTCTTGAATCTTGCAGCTGGGGATGAAGTCGGCTCGAGTTTGCGTTTCTTCGCAGATGCAGGAGAGGAAGGGATATTTCTTCGAGTGTTTGTAGCTTCACCTAGGATTCGTTTCGCTGGTACTCGTGCAGGTGCCATGTTGAAGATTGCAGGGTGAAAGTGGTGATCGAAGGTGACCTTCGAATGTGGGTAATCGAGAGTTTGTCGGACATTCGCGTTGTGGATAATCGCGTCACGGGAACCTACCCTTCGCGGACGCGACGTGATATCAATTTACAAGGGGTGCTATTAGAACAGAGGCGTGGCTTTAGTCATCTAGCCCAGCCTTGCAATGCCAAGTCTCCCCACCTAGCGCGGAGTTCTATCCGCTCCGCTGTCCGCCATCCACGGCTCAAGTTTCTTATCATGAGGCTGACTTTTGCCGCGTTATCCCCGACGCTAGCGTCTTATTAAGTTCATGGCCTACTAAGTTTTGAGAGTTTCGAGACCGTCCAACGTTTCCAGACATCCTCGACCTTCCAGTAAATCCACGACAACACACCTCGATCATGCAACATGCATAGTTATGCCGTCATAACCCACCTCCGACTCACAACATGCATTTCCGATGCCGGACCATCCCCTCTACTTTGCCGACGCGCTCCAGGAGTTGCCTCCGGCACAAAATCCCATCAGTGGAATGATCCGCTCAAAGCTCCCGAAAGTTCCGAGCCAACCCCAGAAGTTTAAAACTTCACTCTCCGCTACTACCGATCTCACTCCTGCCAAGCTTATACTTTCTCAGTTTAGGAAGTACAACCAGGCCAGTCCCGGCCAGTACTACCAGTACCGTGCATCATCGGAAGGTTTAGTCAGGCCTCAAGCTTTGTGGAGAACAATCATGCATCTCCTTTCCTCTTCCATTACTTCAGCGCAAAATAGTTTAGGAAAGGACAAGGTAGGCCTGGGAAACGGCAATGTATCCTGGATTATATCATCCCACGCCTCCATTTCCTTGTTCTGAGCGTTCATGATAAATTCCCTGTAACCTTCCAGGACGTTTGTATACTTTGGCGCGAGCATTTCACCAGTTCTCTTTCCTATCCATTTAGCGTTGCGTTGCATTGCTGCCAAGTCATTGCCCGACGCATTCCAGGCCTACAAGATGTCGTCTTCTTCGTCGATTCCCCGCGATCGGTCTCTCCTTGGTCAAATCCTAGCTCAAATTCGTCTGATGCATTATCGTTACGAAGTGACTTTCTCTCCATACGTTATGACGCCAGGAGAGAAATGGGCACTGAACACCATTGTGGTCGTTATTTTGACTCTGCTGGCGATTGGCATCGTGTCATATTTACCACCGCTCATAATGAGAGCTGGATCGCGACTCTTCTGGCTGTATAATGAGAGCGGCGACGAGCTCATGGTAAATATTACAGCCTCTGTATGGAGCGAGATGGTCCACGACCGGGTGCATTGAAAGTTAGTCGCAAGATTCACTTCTTCTAGCTGGTGTATTTAAGGCAGACCTCATTCAAACACACTTCTCTTAAAACTACCCACATCTATCGATACACCTCCCGATCAGCTATAAACCTTGGCGACCTCATCACTTTCAAGGCAGGTGCGCGTTCACAACCTCTTCACAAGACTGCACTACCAGTACTCGGTCACACTCCCTCTATATTCAATAGAGTCGCTCGAAAGACCCATCAACACATTCGTTCTGCTTTTGACGCTCTTCTTTCTGGGAACGGCGTTCTGGATTTTCAAGCTAATATTCTATGTTCTGCTGGAGCTTCTTGACAGGTTCCTCGAGACTCTGGATCAGGGATGGTCAATCTGAATCAGGGGTGGAATTCTGCTGGCAGACGGTGAGTTGCAGATTAAATTTCGACTAGGGTTAAGGAATGAGACTGATATCGAAAGTAGGCCATCCACTCATTTCGGCGTCGACATCGCGAGTTGCACTCAGCACAAACAGGGTTGAGGAACAATCGAAATATACTAAAGTTCGGGCTGGAGGTTACACTTTTGATAGCGTTGCGTTGCGATGCATAATTATGATTTACGACACGACTCATGGCATTGCAGAGCGAGAGTGGAAGGACATTGCAGGAGTTGAAGTGGAAGTGCTGGTCTGGGTTGAGAGCAAATTGGACATGCGAAGACTTGGTGGACAAGTCACCATATAATAATACGATCATCCTTGTTCTCCAGACTCGTACCTGATCTTGAATTGAAACAAATGATATTGTCAACTGGTGGCCGAGGGATCGGGGACGTCATCGGAACAAAGTTTCATGGCTGGGCTTACGTATGGAAATGGGAGTGAGTGCCGCTGCGGCACAATCAGCCCTGCAAAAGCATGCGAATCATCTCCACTGAAACGTGCTGATCTTGCCAAGTGCAGGTCACGTTATCACGAGGCTAGCTGGGCTTGTAACGACTCCAAACCAGAGAAAGAGTGGGAATAGCTTCAAATATAACAAATATAACACGGGATTGTCCATCAATAGGTACATCTTCTACCCATTCGTAAAATGGCAGATATTCGGCTGCTTTGTTGTAAACATTCACCGACGGCAGCCAATCAATGGGTGTTGTGGTTGACTACCAAGCGAGAATCCTGAAACCTGGATCTCTGTTTTTAGCAGCTTCGTGTGAGCTCGGGACGCCAACACTGGGGCAGTGCTGGCAGGCTGCCCAAACACTCCCTTCCACACCACTCACAGCACACCTCAGCCCGTCCCATTACGAACAGTTCTCAGCTCAGCCGTCAAGGCTCTACCACCACTTCGGGTTCGTCTGAATGGGGAAAGACGCAGATTGAATAACAAACTGACATCCCGACTCTCGTTAAGCTTCTCCTCTTCGTCTCCTGTTTCACAAACCTCCAACCAACGTCCACACCTACACCTACATCTTCTCCAGGAAACCCAGAACTTGGTTCCTGACCTGCAACCACGATCATGGCTGCCAACGAGTACTACAACCCTTCATCACGACAGCAAACTCCACAATCCTACAACTACCAAGCCTACAACTCTCCTGCTCCTCAGGACTACCGTCCGCCAATATCGTCCGCACCATCCTACCATTCGCAGGCACCCCCACGACCAGGCACGGTGCAACCTCCAGCTCACGACATCACGTCACCTATTTCCCCTTTCGAAGCCCCTTTCGACGACCATGTTTACCCTATGAACGCGCCGACGTCATATGGATACGGCAGCGAGACTACGCTAGGTCAAGATACCAGGTACTATGGGCAAGGAGGCGGAGGACGGCTAGAGCCTTCAAATTCATATCAAGACGACATCCCACTACGAGATCATCCGGGCCTGAAGCCGAACGATAGCACAGATCATGTTTACGATGCACCAGATCCAGTTGCGCCGACTCGTCTCGAGGAGGGAAGGGGGCCGAAAAGGATGAGCGGCATGGGCATGTTCAAGACGAAAGGCAGGATACCTTGGATCACGTACATCTTGACAACGATTCAAGTAGCTGTGTTCATTGCGGAAATTGTCAAGAACGGTAAGCAGAGGTTAAACATTCGAGGAAATGGTACTAACGTTCCACAGCCCAACTCACAGGCTCCCCTATCGAAATCCATCCCTCCTTCAATCCTATGATCGGTCCCTCTCCATACGTCCTCATCAATATGGGCGCTCGATATGTTCCTTGTATGCATTCAGTGGATGGAATTCAGAATCGAGCTTCGGGTGGAGCTATCTCTTGGCCTTGCCCCAACACCACCTCCAACACTGTTGTCGACTGTCAACTCAATAACCTTTGTGGCTTCAATATGCCAGCGTCAGAGAACCCTATATACCCAGGAAATGCCACAGAGCCTCTACAAGACTTCACGAATCAGCCCGATCAATGGTTCCGCTTCATCCTACCAATTTTCCTTCACGCTGGAATAATACACATTGGTTTCAACATGCTGCTACAGATGACTTTGGGTAAGGAGATGGAGATTGCCATAGGACCCATCCGGTATTTCCTGGTCTACATCTGCGCAGGCATATTCGGTTTCGTCCTTGGTGGAAACTTTGCAGCGACAGGCATTGCTTCCACTGGTGCATCTGGTGCCTTGTTTGGCATAATCGCTCTCAATCTCCTCGACCTGCTCTATACCTGGGGCGAGCGCCGTTCTCCATGGAAAGACTTCGCATTCATCATGCTCGACGTGGTCATCTCATTCGTCTTAGGTCTCTTGCCTGGATTGGACAACTTTTCCCATATCGGAGGTTTCTTTATGGGGCTCGTTCTCGGTATCTGCATCTTACATTCACCGAATGCTCTCCGCAAACGAATTGAAGAAGACGCCCCACCATACACACCCGTTGCCCAAGTCAAGGCCAGCGATGGCGATCGACCAAATTCCGGCGTGACAGGGTTCGTCAAGAATCCTGTTGGCTTTTTCAAGGGGAGAAAACCAGCTTGGTGGGCATGGTGGCTTGTCAGGGCAGGCAGTTTGGTGTTTGTGCTTATTGTGTTTATTTTGCTATTAAAGAACTTTTATTCGTATCGGAAGAGCTGCTCGTGGTGCAAGTACCTGAGCTGTATTGTAAGTCATCTTTCTTGCACGATGCTGGTTTTGAGCCTAATGGAAAACAGAATGTCAATAACTGGTGTGATATTGGGAACTTGCAACTCACACAAGTCAATAGCACCAAGAAGAGGAGCGTTTTTGATAGCTGGGAGGCAATGGCGAAGCTTTATGAAGCGTAATGATCGTCGCAAAATTCCGAGATGGATGTAGTTGGAGGAATGCATGTAATTTCCGAGTTCGTGCTAGAGATTGAGTTGCTCTTGAGGAAAAGGATGGAATTGCTTTCTGCATAGCGTCGGCGTTGATTGTGGTTCACCTATACCAACATACCAAAGCACACAAACCAGGCGATAACCTAAAATGCAATAGGGCATGGAAACAAGATAGAATAACGATGATGACAATAGTTGGGCTATAGGAATATAGCGATATTACGATATCTATTCCAATTTTAGCCACATAAGGATACATTCATTCATTTAGACAGTGGTTAGTAAGATAGACATTCATCGGTCTATCATCCTTGAATTTATTTCTGGTAATCAAATGGATTATACATCTCATGCTATCGCATTCTCATCATCACAAACCTCACACTACTTATTTTGCGAGCTACGCGTCAACACTCTAGCGTTCTCCCCAAGCGCTCTTCTCTTCTCTTCTCTTCTCCTTCTCCTATTTCCTCTCTGCTCACCCCTCTCCCCTTCTTTTTCATCTCTCACTTCTCACCTCTCCGTCGCCTCACCCACCAACTCCACTCTTGTTTCTCATTAATAAATATATTGAATACGTTGTTTTGTTGTTGCGAAAGAGGGAAGGTTGAGGGAAGGTGCGGCGCGGGCAGACAGGCAGCGGGACGGGAGCGGGAGGTAGGCTCGCTTGGGATAGTGTAGTGGGATTGACTACACTAAGGGGCGCTAGCGCCCCCCTAAATTTAGGATAGATAAGTACTAAACTGGACGGTTTAACGACGTTGTTATAAGGGGAAAGAATGGATTAATATTTTGGAAATTAACGAATTTTTGTATCTCTATTCGATACTATTATTATTAAAGACTTGTCCAAACATTATTATGTGAGGTAATATTTATAATTATAGAAACTTTGTAAAGTATATGCGTATCGAGAGTATTTGATCTTTTAATGGTATGTATAAAGGTTAGTGAATATTTTTCAGCGAGCGAAGGATAAGTTTTGAACGGATTTAGCCAATATTTAGTAACTTAAAAGAACTTCTATAATTCCACTTTCCACAATACTCTCACAATTATTTTCGCAGACCAGCGAGTTTCATTTTAGCTCATCCACATATCAAACTCCCCCTTATATACATACATATACCACTCTTCCTCTACTTCCCCCCTTCCCTCCTTCCCCTTTGCCCCTTTGCTCAGCAATACTCCCTTCCCTTTCTGCATTTAGAATAGCTCGGCGCAGTCTCTAGCAGCTCGGACAATTACTCGAATCTACCTCCTAGTAATCGAACCCGGGGTAGCAGTCTTCCGATCCAGGAAGCCGGCCGCATACAACCCTGGTTCCAATCGTGTACCTACATCTTCGGCAGATCCAACTAATTGTCCAACACATGCTTATTAGCGGTTATTGAGGTATGTATGTAAGATTATGTTTTTAACCAGTCTTGGATGGAAAGGAAAGGGCTATGTAGGTTACATTTATTGTTGGGGTTAGATGAGGTGTAGAATGAGAAGATTCGGAAAGGTTTCAAAGAGGAAATTTTCAATTTATAGTTTGATGAATGGGCATTTGGTGATTTTAGAGCTGCGTGATTCAAGACGGATACTTGTAAGGAAATTTGGTGTTGTTAATGACCACTTGTAGGTTGAATATTCTGGGAAGTATGAAAGAAGATTCAAAAGATTAATTCAAACTTCTCAAGTCTAGTTGGTATTAACTTATGTCTCTTCTTTAATTCGTCGTTCGCGAGTGCCAAATGGTGAGACTTAATCGACTCGTGCTGCGAAGGGATTTTACATTTGCCTTGCACTGTACAAGTAAAAGATAAGGAGCACACAATAAGGTTGTTGATCCCAAATTACGCCTAATCGAGTGACACGATATGAATATAAGTGCTACTTCTGTAGGGCAATGATTACGAATGAATAGCCATTTTCCCCTTCCGCCATCTAAAGTGTCACAAACCAGACGTACTCTTATTTGTGTTCCTCGTCTCCAACATTTTCCAAACTGCAATACCCTCCAATAACGGGATGAACACCCTTTCGTTCTTCCCATCCACAGCTTTCGCCGACGCAGCAGCAATGATTCATTGCTCTTGCCATCATACACTCCTTGGTCACTTCCACTCAAGCATGCACCGCTTCCACCACCTCCGATTTCTCCCCGAGGATCACATGGAGAACCCAGAACGTGGTTGAATCGATAGTTACGATTTCTCTTCCTAGACTAGTGAGGCCCTGTCAACTGTCTACTTGGCTCGGGATCTTCAAGCTGGAGAGCATCTTTTTGGGTATGGTTGCACGACTCAGCCAACTGCGCATACAGCACGAATCTTGGGACTGCTGCGTTCAGTAAGGAATGAGGCTCCTCAGAACAACATATTCAGTGGTCCGGTCTATGCTGTCGAATATATGGTTTCTTCTTCGACAGAAGATGATTTGCCTCCAGGGAGTGTTGTTGACCCGTTTATCGCCTTCTGAACAAGGCGAATCCGCTGCCTGTCATCCTCTTCTTCATTCGCAGGGGTCGAGGGTGGCGTCTGTCCGAAATATCCCAGCAGACCCGCTATCAGCCGCAGAAAGGTCAATAGTGCCGGCATGCTCAAAAGGCGGAGGAGCATTTGTTCCTCGGAAAACTTTTGTTGTTGCTCTTCTACTCTTGATATCTCGCTATCTCCTCTGGCTATCTTCGTTTCACTTTGTGTAGTCCCCATTTCACTCTTGGAGAATGTATTTGAGGGTAGATTGACGCCATCGTCTTGATAGAAAGCGTGTCGATTCGCGGACTGCAGATCTACAAAGGCTTGTGCCAGGTTGGCAATCATGGGGTCAGTTGCGTCCTTTGTTGCATCAAGGCCTCGTACTCCCTGCAATAGGTGTGATTGTGTTGAAGGCGGCAGCGGTTGTTGAAGCGGGCTGCTAGATATTGAGCTTGGTTGCTGACTCCATGATCTCGAAGGAGCTGTAATCTTTGCCATATTTGACGGCTCTGCATTTTGTGGGATACCGAGAAATGTCGCCGGCTTCGGATCCGAAACTTCCATCGGAATGGCATTTAGATTTGCCAATTCCATCTCAAACTGGAGCTGTCGTGCCCGCTCATCGAGAGGTGTGGTAAATGAGATAGCGTCTCCAAATTTGATGAGAGTCGCGATTGAATCGTCCTCTTTGTTTGCATGAGATGGAAACTTCATCAACTTGTCTTTGACTCTACCATGGAACTTCTTGAGTTTGCCCTTTATTTCCACCTTCATGAAGAATGGCTGGCCACTATGTTCGAATGTGAATGCTGTGTGTACTTCATTGCTGTGTGTTGACTGTGTCTCCAGGTCGTTCTCCGATAGGTCCCATTTGAGCGTTTTATACGCCCAATTGCTGCCCTTTCCAGGAAGCAAAGTCCCTGAGAACTTCCACCGACTTGATGATGTGAAAGTCGATTCTCTATCAACGCCCATTCCACCAACCCCATAACCAAGAAACTCTGCTCTTGGAGTGAGATGCAACGATTTTTTGGTTTGTACAATCCTTTCTGGACCCGCAAATCCTTTGGGGCCATAGCAATCCGTCATTTGAATAGGGCACAGTGAGCCAGCTTGATAGTAGCCGCCGGAGAAGTCACGTAGCGCCTTGTCCTCGTCGTCCAGTGTGATGGCTATCGTGGCTGAGTGGAGTTGCGAGCCTTTGGGTTGATCAAATGTAAGGTCCAGGTAGATGATCCCTGCTGGATTCTTGTGCTCTCCAAGTACGCCCCATCGCGACTTTTTGAAGAGAAATCGACAGTCAACATTGACTTTGTCGAAGGTGCCATGGCCAATGCTAGCATGGGATGAAGAGAGATGGTCAAATCGTTCAAAATCATAGCGACCGTACTTCCGATTTCCAAGACGTCTGTAACGCTGCAAGATAGGCTGTGTTGAAGGTGTTTCCATAGCGTAAGTTGGAGGGATCATACGGACACTAGAGGAATGCAATTTTTGTCGTGATTTCGTAGGAGGCGGCGATTGGAGAGTTTTATTGTTGCCGTAAGCTTACCCGTTGCCTCAGAAATTCTGCTGCGCCTCCTGTTGTCCTACACCGGGAAGGTCGGCGGCTCAGCTGAAAGAGGCTGCGGATACTTATTAATAATGGACAGGGCTCACCGGTGGGGTCTCGACCCACACAAACGCGAACTCTCAAGCTCTAGTACGTAGCCTCACCTATCGTGTGTAATTTCTTTTTCTTTTCTTTCTCTTTCATCCAACGATCCAATTCATGTTGCTCATTGATATCGCTTCACATTAACTTTTCACCCCGCCATCGAAAATATGCCCCCGACTATCCGGAATAGCGAGTATTACAGTTCTAGGGAAGAGCTTTCACGGGCGGGAAACCGCGACCGGGTACGATATAACCTTGACGAGGAAACCGACCTCGATGAAATCGACATTCATATTAGAAGGCCGACTTATCTACGCGACGACTATGGTACGAGTGGCAGTGGACCGCTAGTGGTACGAGAGAGGCCCGAGAGACGTAGAAACAGGACTCCAACTCCGCCCCCAGTTCGTGAGAGAATTGGTGAGACCATTATTGAGAGACCGGCGGTTACACGCAGAACGAGATCACCAAGTGCACCCCGCCTTCAAGCGAGAATTGCTGCGAAATCACGTTCCACCCGCATCCCCGAGAGACGACATGTCGATGAAGTGATGTGGGACCTCTCTCGGACCAAAGACACAACAGTCCATCTTGAACTCGACGTTACTGAAGACCTTGAACCTGATCTTGAGGAGTTCAATCGTCTGAGCAGGTTGGGAAATTTCCGCGCTGCCAAGCAATTTTTCGGAGAAAATCTCAAGCACCAGATCGATAATCCTTATGTCATTGTGCAATACGCATGGATGTTGATCAGAATGGGGGACTACAAAGGTGCTCAGGCTTTGGAGGTCCCGTACAGCCTGAAAGAGTCTTCAGAACTCCTGCGGACTAACTGGAACTTAATCCAATTATGCACGGCCTTGCAGACAGACGGTCTGTCCGAGGAGGCTTTGCAGCACGCAGAAAATGACATATTGCCTCTAGAATTTTTGAAACGGAGGGAAAATTTAGGCTCTACTCAGGTACGAACATCAATACAAGATATAACCACAAAATGATAATCTGTATAGTGTCAAATATTGAACCTATCATTGTGTGTTTTCGATGATGTCCCCGAAGACGAAATTGGACATTCTTTGCAATTTTCTTGGCGTTTCCTCTACAACAACTTGCTCCGTCAAGGTCGCATTTGGGATTGCATAGATTTTCTGAAAGCGGCAGTCCTGTATTGTGGATTAGAACGGGTATCCGACGAAATTTTCGGATTGAGTAACTCAACAGATATTCTAGATCGCATTTTGCTGGATTGGTCAACCTCAGACTACGATGAGTCTACATGTCTTGCTCTTTTAGATATTTCTGTATGCTTGGTTATTGAGATACCACCGTCCTCAGACACCTTCGCGATTTCGAAAAAGAATTTGGACAAGGCAGGAGACCTTGCGTCCTCTATGGTGCGAAATTTCCCGACCTGTCTCAAGTCTCGACAGTATATCCGGTGGATGCTAGCTAAAGTTGCTGTGGCGAGCTATCGAGCCACCGTTTCAGATCTCATATCGAGGCTTCCTGGTAAGCTTATTAGACAAACAACCGCTTTAGACCTTCCTATCTATGTTCCCGTATCATCAGAGGCCCCGGAGTGGCATCTTTTGTGTCCCTCATCCAAGTCAGCCGAAACACTCCTGATAGCGCTGGAAGCCGCAAGACAATTGGACGACTATCAGACTCAGATATTGTGTTTGAAGCAGTTAATAGTCCATTCTGAAAACTCTACTGATTTCTTCGACGAGCTTAGACGATTGCAAAAATCCGTCCAGAATGATATTGGCGGCTGGCTGGCAACTTGTCTGTCTATGTACATCATTTGTCGAGATAAACCGTCCCAAGATAGCCTCCGCGAGGAGATATTATCAGTCAGCGAATACGGCACCTGTGGGCCTACGTGGCTATGGGCACGACTCATGGTATTAAGAGCACTCGCCCATTCTGAGGAGGAGGCAAACCAGTTGCTACAAGATGCATCGGAATTGCGTGGGATGCACCCCGATATCTTGGACTTCATGACACGCAACGACCTGGTAAAGGTGGTAACGGCAGGCGAGCCACAAGTCAAACCACAACCAGCCGACAAGGAGCCAGCGTTGTTGGTAACACAGAAAAAGAAGACCCAGGCCCCTACGCCACTTGGATCTGAGAAGACTCCTCACCCCGAGCATGAGTCTGCGACAAATGGATTTGACAGGGGCGCGCTCGGTTCTAAGAAGGACGCGAAAGAACTCAGCAAAGCTATTATCAAGGAGACACCCAAGGTCGACGATCCACCTGCACTTGACACAACTTTCGAATTGTCTGGTCATGACGATGGAAACTTAATAGATGAAGCCCCAAGTGCTGTTTCTTTCAGCGACGCCTCTACCCTGAGTCCGAAGGAAAGCGTTCTGCCAGGTGTCATTAACAAGGATGCATCATCCAAGATTATAGAGGGCAAGACATACTCCGATTCGAGAGTCGAGTCTCCGCAGCAAAAGTTGTCAGAGATATATGTAACCATAAACGAAGATGCTCTGGAACTTGAGGACCGTCCGAAATCTGCAGATACTCCGGAATACATGCATGCTTCGCAACTTGTCGATGTTCCGGAATACGAGGAAGTTCCACAACGTGTCGGTCCCGTCTACGATAACGATGGCCCGGAATGTGAAGAATTAGTACCAATGGAAGACAAAGATATAAAACAGAACGGCGGCCATTCCTCTACTTCGAACAAGGAACCGGGACTACAGGTTTCCCGTCAAAGTAAGCATCGACATCCACGCCATTTATGACTATAAAAAGGACTTTTAAGCTGACTAAGCGACTTAGATTCTTTTGCGGCCCGAGTCTCTAGCGGGGAGGAGGAAGGATGATATCGGAAATCGATACCCTGCCTTCGAATGCCGATGAAAAAGGTGATTCTGGATGCAGAAGCAAGTCTTCTTTCTGCACTTGTACACGAGATACAAAGCCGCTAGTGGTGCAATCCGAACAGAAGAATGAAAGTTGCAATAGAGAACCATTGGGCCATGTACTACATGTACTCGGAGCTATAGCTATACTCGCACTCGAAGAGGACGATATAAATACAAGCAAAGCAACCTTGGGGGCCAGGAGTACTGGAAGCCATATTCCACGAGACGAGTTATGAAATTGAGAACGAGCGCATTGTTTATTGCTCTGACTAAGAGCTAAAATGTTGGGATGATCTATTAGGCAAAAGAATGGAGAGTCTCGTGTAGAAGGCTCCTCTGGAACTTTTTGCTACAGAGCGTAACCCTTCTGGGACGAGTCCATACCGACCCAAACCAAACCCAAAACTAGTTCAAGCTTAGCTCAAGCCTAGGTTGAGCCAGGGTCAAACTTAAGTGCGATGTGCAACAAAAGCTCGTGACCGGTGGGTGGTAATTGAGTTGGAATAGAGAACACGTAGAAATACATATACATAAAAAAGAAGACTTAAAAGTATTTAAATTATTGAGATTAGATGTGAATACGCAATAGCCAGATATATGCTACTCACCACTTGAACCTTGAATTGACCACGTGACTTATTCACACCTTGATCTTCTAAGAACTGTCCTGCATTTGAATTCAAGAGATGAATGATTAATAAAATTACTGGTAGGTATCCGCTATCAAGCTCGGCATTGGTCAATAGGCGTACAAGCTTAGGTAGTGGACTTGAGCTTGAGGTCTGAGGTTCAATTCATCGTATCTTGCAATGATGTTAAAGTATTGCAACCAAAATAGAAATATTCGACCACACTAGGAGGATTATTTGCGAGTCATTTAGAACTATCAAGATGATCGCGCAACTAGTATCTACAAGGTCCATATTAATGGCCTTTGCTTTGCTGAAGGCGTTCACAGGTTTCTTTAGCGGCATTTATTGGCCGTTCGCTGGGATTAGCGCTCCCCGCAAAAAAGTTCCCAGCCTCGCACTAATTCCGCACCTGCAAAACAATTTTCTCGAAGCAACTCGACCTCGCGCAGCAACCACAGAACGAAGCATTCGATTTTCTTCGATCTCCTGCTGAACCGCCAAGATGGGAAAAGGTAAAGGGAAGAAGAGTCGCAAAGGCGACCTTAAAAAAAAAAAAGAGCCCAAGATTAAAGGTCTCCCATCTGCCAAACCACCAAATCCCACCAAGATCGCGAACAAGCTCGCCGCGAAGCAGAAGAAAGCTGCTCGACTCGCAGAACTCAAGGCTGCCCTAGCTAAAGATCCCACTCTTCTCAAACCTTACCCGACTCCTATGCAGCGGACAGAGCCGTTTATGAAGAACCCGAATGCTGCGAAATGGCCTGCGATGTTCAAGAGGCAACTGGGATTGATTGAGATGCATATCGACAGTCTGACTCGCATTATGTCGAGCATGAAGAACGATGGCGATACTATGAGCGAAAAGGATAAGCTGGATTGGGAGCTGGGAGAGAGGGGTAATTGGAGAGCAATCTGCGGAATGATGGATCGCGCGCGACTAGTGCTGTCGCAAACTAAGGAGGCCGCCCAAGGCGTGGTAAGTATAACTTCAAAGTCAGGATACTGCAGAAGCTGATTGAATCTATTTACAGCTACCCCCAGAACGATTGCGAGACAAGAAAAAGCTTGGCGTTGTGGGCACAGAATTTGAACCTCTTATACCGAAGCTGGATGAGAAAGCTCGAGAGCTGGGATATGACCCCAAAGGCAAAGGAAACCTTGGACGCAGTATGGATTTTCTGGACCAAGATGGCGATAGTGAAATGTCGGATGCGTCAGATGCTTCAGGATCGTCAGACGAGTCGGATTCTGATGATGATGTCTCTGGCGGAGCAGATTTCATCAAGTTGAATGTTGGCAAGAATGTTCCGCGCTTCGAAGCAGAATTATCAAGCTCCGACAAAGAAAACAAGCAGTCCGCCAACAGCACTGAGCCCAATCCATTCTTCGTCGTCGATACAGAGCCTACGCCGGTGAATTTGAGTGCGCCCAATCCAGCAAACGATGGTCTCTCGAATAGGCAGCGAAAGAAGTTAGAGAAAGACGCAAAGGCAGAGGAAAGATTGGCCAAGAGAATGGCCAAAAAGGCTGCGCACGAGGCCAAAAAGGTTGCTGCTGCCCAAACTGCCGAGGACCTCGCACAGCCCGAGCCTCGGAGCCCAGGAGTTGACTTCAGAGCACTCGAGGCTAAGCTACAGGCTGAGATTGCAGATGGCACAAAGGCACAGGAGCAAGCGGAGGCCCAAGAAGCGGAGGCAGCCGAAAAGAGAGCAAAAAAGAAGCGAAGGCGAAGCAGCGAAGGAGGCGAAGAGGTCACAGAGAAGAAGGCCAAGAAGGAAAAGAAGGAGAAAAAAGAGAAGAAAGAAAAGAAACGGAAGGCAGATGATGGTGCTGACGTTGATGAAGACGCCGGCAAAAAGAAGAAGAGGAAGCACAAGGAGTCGGATTCAGAGTGATTGGGACGGCATAGATGGATTGCTTTGCTGGAGTTTATGATATCATCAGATTTCCTTTGTGTGGAGCAGGATTGGCCTTTAGTTGGATGGCGTGGCATTGCTGGAGTACAAAATGGACATACCGACTCAAGTGTATTAGAATACATGGTTGTACTAAAAAGAGTGGTATCTGAATTGTGCTCTTCCTTCTGCTGTGCCTCCGGATTCGCCTATAAGACATTGATACTCATTTACAGCCCTTATCGTCCTTACTTATAGATACATATGTCTGGCTTATACACCGCTGTGGTCCCCTATATCTTACACCTGCGTGGTAGAGCTAGCAGTCCATCTTGTGTCGTCGCCGAGCTTCGAATGTGTAGACCAATAGCAATAAATCATGCACAGGGCAGTCGTAGAGTTCAAGGATTACCGTTTCTTCTCAGCATCCTTTGCTTTCTTTTCTGCAATCACTTTCTCATCAATTTCCTTAACCTCTTCATTCTTATCCTTGCCCCAATTCCAAACCTCCCAGATTTGATCCATAATCAACCCGCCGTATCCCCTTCCCTCCTCCAATGCCTCTTTTTCTTTTTGATCCCTCTTCGCCTTCCAGTCTGCCTCTTCACTACCCATCCAAATCTTTTCTAACACGGTCCTTCCTTGCGTCTCTTTTCTCACCTTCTGCTCATCCTCAATCCTCTTCCTCTCTACCTCCCCCAATACCCCAGCCTTCAATTCCGCCTCTTGCCTCCTAGCGGAATCCTCATTCGCCTGCATCCCCAATTTCTGCCTCTCCCTAAATTCCTTCTCCTCCTTTAACCTCTTCTGAATCTCTACCGCTTTCGGTGGCAACCCTGAATCCGCGAAGCTGTTCGCGCGAATCTGTAATCGTTGCACCATGCTGATGCCTGTGTATTCTCGACTCAATTGATTCCCGCCTAGAAACGTGCCGCTGAGGAGGGCGAGTGTGTAGATGTCTAGTTTTCGCGGGGGGAGGGCGATGATGATGGGGCAGATTATGAGAGCGGCCCAGGAGACGTTGTGGAGTAATTTGGCGCGTGAGGGGTCATCGAGCATGTTAGGGGAAGGTGAGGTGGAGGTGGAGGAGGAAGGGGGCGGTTGTGTGGGTGTTGAGACCGACATTTTGTGGGGTGAGGTGGAAGCTTGGGAGTTTGTGATGAGGAAAGAGATCTTTTTATGTTCTCATGCGATGCAGTATGTAATAGTTCCCTTCCTGAGTGTCTGTTGTGAAGTGCAGTGTTGCTGTGACTGCTGTTGTGTCGTCAGATGTCAAGCTTCAAGCCTCGAGCTTCAAAGACATCACCAAAAAAAAGTCCTGGGACGTTGGCCCGAAGTGTGCCCGAGAAATGCCGAGGCTGTAATGCTAGTCGTATGACTTTAAATAAGCAAATTTTTAGTTATGTCGAGTTGCCAGAGTGGTTAATGGGTATGACTCGAACGTCTTCGGACTTATAGATATCATATGGTTTCGGCCGCGTAGGTTCAAATCCTGCACTCGACGGTTCAATCTTTTGCGTCTTGAGACGATGATCTTTGTTTGTTGTTTTTTTGGGTGAGAGATATTTCTAGTTTTGGTGATCCTTTTGGTGCCTCTCAAGCGAAGAAAAAAGTGGCCTATTTTTGGCGAGCCCGAGCCCAACCCCAAAACCAATACTAATCAATCGGCCTTCAAAATGAATACAATCTAAGCAAAAGTTTAAATTAGTTCGTGCCACTCTTATAGTAATTAAGACTAGCTTTAAATTAGGTAAGAAAAAGTTGTAGTAATTGATTTCTTTATAAAAATTATAGAGTTCTTTGCTCGTGGACGTGAATCGGCTAGTTTTTCCTCTACTTGAGAGATGCGTCGATTGCGCTGCGGGATGCGGAAAAGGAAGCGAAATTTAGGCTGGGTTATGCGAAGAAGTTTAAAATATTTGACGTCTTATTCTTAAATCTGTTGGCAAACAGAGGAAGGTGTGTTTCAATCAAAGTGATGGGATGTGGTATTTTATCTATCGTTTTCACCCAGCTACAATATTCGCAATACGAAGTTGGCTAGTCTAGCTACTTGGGCTTCAGTGTTCATTTTTCGACAACTCGAAGAATCTAGACAGATACTGCGTTTATGAACGTATTCATTGATCTAGTTGCTATCGTGTGGGTGCTAAATCTCCTGTCTCCCCTGCCCCTGCCAAAGCTCCCAGGGGCCTCGGCCCAGGCTAGTTTGGACAGCTGCCGCTAAGCGAAGCACGGGGAACTCAATAGTTTTGGATGACTTTCTCGGATGCATCATCTTCGATAAAGATAAGTTTGAGAAGATACGTTGGTAGACCGATTCTCGACCTGATTTGTGTTAGGATCTGCCTCGAAAATGACCTTGTCCTGACTTGTCACGTGCATCTCCTTAATCTCTGAGGTTATCCGGCGGCCGCCCCCATCCTTCCCCTCCTTTCCCTCTTGCGAAATCAGCTTCCCAGCTTGCACCTTACAGTTCCCTTTAAAACCCAAATTGAGGATTTTTATCAGCTCTACTCCCGTTGAAACATTTCTCGAAATTTGCCCTCCAGAGCGACGCAGTAAGGAATTCAACGGGCAGAGCTACTCAGCAAAATGATCACCGGCATCGCACACGTGAATATCACAGTCCCACCAGGGACCCTTGAGCATGCAGCTGCATTCTATGCTGGTACTCTAGGCCTGACACGAGCGCCTGTCCCAGCTCTTCAGAAAGATACCCTTGCATGGTCAGCACTAATTTTCCTATCTCCGTCTCGTCTCTTACTTTATGTCTTCTCAGGACGAGAGCTGACTCAACCCAGGTTCGATATCACACCAGGAGGTCAACAAATCCACGTATCATCCAATTCTTCCACGCCAAATGATCCGAAAGCAAGTAGACACCCGTGCTTCAAGCTAGAGTCTCCGGAGAAATTGACGGAGTTGAGGGAGAGGATTTGGGCGCACTTTGAAAAGAAGGATAAGGCAAGTCCGATGCAGGCGGATAAACCAGGGGAGCGGAGTAGTGGTATGTAATTAACATATTATCGCCACCAGGCTTAGAAACCGAAAAGCTCCTTGAAAAGAATATGCTAATGGTCATAGGCGATCAAGGAGTGGAGTATCCCACTCGATTCTTTGCTAGGGATTATGCGGGGAACAGGTTGGAATTTAGCCTTTGAGATCAATAATTTCCACCTAAACCGCACAGCCTTCTCTTCAAGTGAGCTGTGATGTTTGCAAAAAGACTGTTTATAGTAGAAGCCTATTAAACCCAGGTTCGAGAGCTCGAAAAGGGCAAAATTGTGGGGATTCAATGTTGCAAATGAAAAGCCCAGTTCAATAGATTGATTAAACCTTTAATGGAAAAGTCTCAATAGTTCTATAACTTTAGGAAAGCAAGCAGGCAGAACCATTCGACCTTCTATTATTAGTCCTTCGCAAAAGGTTCGTTGTGCATATCATTGAAGATTTCCGCAAGGAGCTGATGAGAATGATGATTTAGCTATTTAGATTAATTAAGAAATAGGAGCAGCGGGTTATCACCCCTAAATCCTAACTTAAACAAAATTCGTTTTGATTGGGAAAGGCAACTAAGATTATCTTATCAGAGATATTAGGTGAGTTCATGTGAGTAAGAAGTAAGGCGAAGTTAGGAATCAGGACATTAATAGCGAGAAATAGTCAATAGAGGACTTATTCTAACTCCTCAGCTAAAAGCTACTATCACTAATTAAATCAGAAAGACTTCAAGGATTACTTCTAGGTCCATTTTTGAATCACCCTTAACTAGCTGCACGTGATAAATAATTTTGGGTTATAATCTAAATCTATCGGAAGAGGTTATCCGAAGATCACGCAACGTGATGTCTTACGACCCCTACTTCACTTTATCAACCCCATCTACCACAAGAGCTCTCTTTTAGATATACACACCACTGCTCAGCTATATCAAGTGTCAAGTAGTTCCATACAATTGTGAAAAAAAGGTTCAAGAAGACCGCACAAATCTTGGAGATCATCCTCTCAAACACCACGATTCGTAACACTAACAGGCGAGGTTAGTATATTCTAGAAATTGGGCAGAGGCAAGATTCGTTATGGCTCGGAAGCGCAAAGCCCAGGAAGAACAGGACAAGACCTCCGCGTCATCTCCCAAACGCAAGGTCAAAGGAAAGAAGGAAAACAAATCGCAAAGCCACCATGGCTTCGATGCATACCCAGCTTCTAAAGTCTATCGCCTCATCGAGCCGGGCCCTGTGCTGCTAGTCACTACAGGGTCATTAGCCGATTCGACGCACAACATCATGACCATTGGATTCCATATGGTGATGCAGCACGAGTCGCCTCCTCTAATCGGCATCTCGCTTGGCCCGTGGGACGCATCCTTTGCCGCCCTCAAGAAGCAGCGTGAATGCGTACTTGCTGTACCATCTGTCGAGATGGCTAGTGTGGTTGTTGATGTTGGGAACTGTTCCGCCAACGACGACGAAGAGACTAGCAAATGGGAGCGCTTTGGGCTGGATGCACTCCCGGCTGGGAGGGTTAAGGCGCCACTTGTGGGAGGCTCTCACGTTATTGCGAACATCGAGTGTGTGGTCGAGGACACAAAGATGGTTAGCAAATACTCGATGTGGGTTCTGAAACCTGTGAAGGCGTGGATCAACCCGGACAAAGTGCCCGGTGAGGGAGGGAAAATGTTTCATCATCGTGGTGACGGGACGTTCGTCGTCGATGGGGACGTTTTGGATTTGAAGGACAGGATGGTCAAATGGCAGGAATTCCAAGAGTGACGATCGTTCGTTTTAATTTTTTTTTTTAATTTTCTTTGCGCTCTGCAGAACGACTCTACTGAAAAGACCGCTTAAACTTCGAAGGGTGGCGATCTGTGTTAAGGCAAATCATTTCTGATGCTCAACTTAGCCGCCTTTTATCATTGAGTTTAATGAAGCCATTCCGCTATCTAAATTCTTTTGGCTTTTGAAAGATGCGTTTGGCGATGTCCTAGGCTTCAGCGTCCAGAAAATCATAAATAAGCTATAACTAGGCGTTGCTTTGGTGATAGGCATCGACGTCTTTGGGCTGGTAGACCTTGTTCAGAAATATCGATGCCAATTGTGGCACATCTGACGAACTTGATCATTGTACTCGAGCTGTCTTCGAAGCCAAGCTTCTGGGTGAACTCTGTGAGAAAGCATCCTACTGGATCCGCACCAAACCGTTGACACCATTACCATGCAATTGAGATTCTTAAGGCAACTTTATATTTGTTTGAATATTTATTGAGGTAGAATGGTCAGCGCTCACTATTATCACTTTTAAGATACTCGAAGAAGATGGTACCTATGATGCAAAGTGCCCCAATGCCATTCCGTTCCCCGCACACCTTTTACCATCTAAACAAGATCAGGAGGCTGCGTTGAGTTTCATTGGAGGACTTCAGGCCGCTTCATAGATGATCGAGTTTATCAAGCCATGCTAGATGGTACGTGCTATAGTCTTGCACTTAATACCACAGCATTTAACGCGGTATAGGAATTGTCACGAGGACACTGGAAGTCGAACATCGAACCAAGGGAGAGAAGCGCCGAACGAAGTTTCGACCTCTAAAAAAACAAGAAAACTCTATCGCCTCGTTATTTCCCATGGCGTATGACGGAATGAGGCCACTCCATATAGTTCTGAAGGTGAAATTGCGTTCTGGAAAGACCTTTGCTATCGATCTGACTGGTGCACAGCACGGACATCACAATCCTGTTTCACCATAGAAGGAATTTGAGGAAAAGCGAATCGTGGATCTCCTTTCTGTTAAGCAAGTAAGTTGTTGCTTTGTTTCTTCTCGTCCATAATGGAAGCGTAAAAAATGACTCTCGCAGGCCAAAGATCCTAAAGGTTTGTTTCAAGTGAAAGATTATTCTCCAGCGAAGATCGATTATTTCCATCGTCAATGCCATGCATTCGATGAATCCAAGATGATAGTCGATGATATCCTCGGATTGATGAACATGGATATGTTGCTTTGGCAGAAAGAAAGCATCAGTCTTGAAACTATGTGGAGACTGGCCCCAAATAAATTTCTTACGAAGCAAAAGACTTTAGTTAATACATCCACCGGAGGTTCAACTTGATTATTGGACCTGATGCGTACAAAACCGTTCGTGGAACAGACTTGAGGAAGCAAGTTGCTGGACAATGGGTACATGGCAGAGAGTAGTTAGGTTGCATGTTGCTGATATTTGTACCGTCTTCCTGCCACTTTTTGAAGAGTCAACCACAACCTCGGGGTCCACAGTGCTTCCGTTGCGACAAGTATATCTAGGGACATTTCTGACCGTCCACTTTCGACCTCTTTTTAGGCAGCAGTGTGAGAACCAGGCAAATATGCTATGTCCCTAAGTTTGTTCTGCGAGGGTTCTGGGGAAAATGCAAGTCGCATAAGAAGGTTAAGTCGTAGCCTTGCATCACAGATTGCGGGAGATAATTACTCGACGACTATAGATTGATCGGTCGCCAATCCCTTTTTCTTCTTTTCCTTTTTCTTTTCTTTCCCCCTTTTGCGGACCATTTCCATAGTCATTGTAGGGCGGCTTGGTACTTCTCACTGAAGCAACATTTCTCTTCCATAACCCCTTTTTGCCTGGCAAGACTTTCCCTACTAAACCCTTTCTCAGACGTCGTGCCCATGAGAAGGGAAGAATAACTCCACGTTACTTCCGCTACGCTTCCGTAACAAGGTGCGAATTCGACGTACGTCGAACAGGCACCTTAAAAGCAGGTTCTTACACGGGGTGGACCTCTGATCTTTTGTTTATTGTATCTCATCTTTGCAGATAAATGAGAGAATAGGGACTTACAACCTTCGAACCGAGTAGACATTTATCGCTTCGACTTTTAAGAGCACGGGAGTTCAAGGGTAATCTAATATCTAGATTGACTCTAGAAATACGCACCCAGGTGTAAAAATTGTGTCCGAATTGGTCACGAATGCAGTCGGTGTTCAATCCTCGACCGAGAGCAATGCACGAGATTCGAAGGATCCTATGGGACACATTTCATACAGTGCAAGTGTTTGAGCCAATTCTAAAAGCCACGCATCACTCACATAAAATCTTCATTTTTTGCATAGGTGTTATGTTTTCGCAATTTAGTCTTTTGGGCTTGGGGGTATAGAAATCAGACAACGTAATCCACACTTGCTCCTTCTTGTTCTTTCCTATCATGCGTCTACATCTTGTCTCAAAACGTCTGCCAATCCAAACCGCGAAGGTGTCGCACTCTTTCCATGCTCGTATCCCGGTGGAGCGTCACCTCCAGCTCCAGCAAATGGTGGCACTGCTTCTTCCTCGGGATGCACATGCTCATGCGGGACCTCCGGAACAACACAAAACCCATCAACGCGATCACAGCACTCCATATACGCTGGCGCTGCCTCACCAAATCCTGCCACCCTCTCAAATATTCCTTGCCTAATCTGCTGCAACTCCTGTCTTGAATCCTCCAATCGTCTTGCGGTCTCTTTGATCGTTGTAAGTCCCGCTTTCTCGACCTCTTTCGTGTACTCAATCAATTGTTCCAACACAGTTTCTGCTCTCGCTAAACTTTCTTGCGAAGATTCGATCGTAGCAATGATGCCGTCTCTAGAGTATGTTCCTCCATCCGGTATCCTCGTAGCCTCAAGGCTTACCACTAGCGCCCGATGCCGCGCCGATATCTCTCGTGGCAAAGGTAGCAGATGCTCATCCGTTTTAGTTACCGCTTCTAACGCGAATCCGATCGCTCTATCCCCTCTCTCCGTATAATAAGTCGCTTCATTCAAGAAAAAGAGACTCTGTTCCGCGCTCGTCAGCGCATATCCTAAATTACCCTTCGCCCTGCCAATATATGTCTTCACGACCCCAAGTCCATTTTTCGCTCTCCTAATCCTTTTGATTCCTTCCGTTACACTCTCGTGTCCTTCCTTCGACCGGTCAAATACGATTTCTCGGTCATCTTCATCTCCGAATCCGGGAGTTGGGCCTTTGAACAGTTTCTCATACAATCCATCGATCTTCGCATGCGCATCTTCATGCTTCTTCGCCTCCTTCCCTAACTCTTCCTTCTCCATTTTCGCTCGCTCAACCTCGGCTTCTAGAACGTGACATCTCTCCTCGGCCTTACTCTGCGTTCCCAACGCAGCGAAATAATCCCTCTCCTCACTCATCGCTTTCGCTTCAAATTTCGCCAGCATTTTCGTAGCTCGAAAGAACCATCTCTTGGTGACGGAATCGCGACACTTCTTATGCGATTTGAATTTGACTTCTGTTTGCGCTTTGAGGGAGTCGAGAAGTGTGCTTTGTTGCGTAAAGGAGGTTTCGAGACGTTCAAGGTGGATGAGGTGTGCGTGGTAGATGGAGGGAGCTTCGGATGTTTTTGCGAGGGTGTTGAGGAGGTCTGAGTTCTCGGATGCGGCGTTCAAGAGTGCGTTACGGATCGATTCTGGTGTCGCCATTCTGTCAATTTCTTCAGTAAAATTGTGATCTCGAGGATTTCCCGCACAATTAGTGAAGCAGATGTGATAGTAGAGACATGGGAAGGAGAACAGAGAAGATAAACAGAAAATGACATTCAAATAGGGCTGAGAAATGACGAAAGGATGACAGTTGAAGTCTCAGCCTTGCTGCTTGCCCTGGTCATCTCATTCAGATACTGGGGACTTCATTGGCCGTGCATATGTGTCGCGGGCGCTGCGCCATGAAGTTTTCAAATTGATGTGGAATCATTTTGTCACGTGAGGTGAGACCAAATAAGCGAGCCCCTGGTTTGGGATGCTGCTTGTCTTGGCATGGTGATTTGGAAGGTACGAAATCAGTTTCCTCGCTAAGGAGCAGACTGATCTCATTGGGAGTTATTCCTTCGCAGAGACAGGGTTGAAAACTAGTCCTTTGTGGCAAAATTCCCCTTCCCCCCCCAATAAAAGGCTACATCATGACTGCAGAAATGTGAATCATCTCTTCCTCTCCTTACTAACTAGACAACATCTCGAATTCACGCAACGAAACTAAAAGACTAGGACATATGAAACATTGCGAATAGCATGACCATAGAGTTATAGCAGCAGGCTATCATGAGTCCAGCTTTACCAAAAATAAAACGGAGAGAAGCAGATCTGGTCTGGTGGTAGTGCAAAAGACTCTCAAGAAACTAATCCTCGATTCCTGCTTCTCGTTCACAATCAACAAAGCATGTATTACCCGTCACAAGCTCGCTTAATACGACAAAGAAGTCTATACTGTTTGTCTCTTTATCATCTTCAACCTTTCCAATAACTTGTGATAGGGGGGTTTTCAAGATTGCTGGGAGGCATTAATACTAGAGGCTTAGGAACTAGTGAGCATCCTTACCACTGGGAAGCTAGGTTTTGGCGATGGGGTGATTTATACCTTGGGGAATTGTGAAGGAAGGTTGCTCTGTGGGTGTGGATGGCATGATGAGCGTGATGAGCTGTGAAGAGGTTCGCCACACGACCGATCTATTGAATCCTTTTACTCGGGTTAAGCTTATTGGCTGAATGTTTTGTACATAAACTGCTCGTCGATCTCAAAATTGATCTAGCGGGTCATCCCAAAAGGGGAAAGCCGACGAGCAAGGCGTTGTTGGCTTTCAAGCTTGAAAGTGTTGAAGGCAATGGTAAATTGACGCAAGGAGCTGAAAGAATAGGCAAAGCTTTTAATTCCGTTTTTGTGTTTATTTTCTATTTTCAACTATCCACATCTCTCATCTGTCTTCCTCTCCAACCAGCCACCACTACCACCAATCCCAATCTCAGCCCAAGAGCTCTAACTACACCCTCGTATCATTCCTAGCATTCAATAAAAATACTAAGTCTTGCCTCCAATCAAGCCATTTTATTCTACGTCTTGTCTCCCAAGACTTCACCTCATCATAAACGCAAAAACCAGAAAGCAACGCTAACTATGATCGCAATTTCATCCCGGCAAGCAAAGCAACGCAACCGCATGAGACAGAGCAACTATAGCACATCGTGAGAAGAAAAACGACAGCGCAATGTACTGAACAGGTATAAACGGATGAAGATGCCGCTCCAGAAAGAAGGAAAAAAGGTCGGCTCGCTAAATAAAAGCACGCTCGCTAATGGTGCAAGCAGGGAAGTAGAAAGTCAGGCTCACAGCTGCCGCTGCGAGCTTGTGTGCTATCAAAATATAGGCCGTAACATCATCATCTCCCTCCTCTCCACCTCTCATACCTCATTCTTCTACTCTTCATGGCTCCCGGCCTGATGAACCATCCCACCACCTCTCTGGAACACAGCATACGAATCTCTTCCATTCATATCCACAGGCGGGAACCTAGCCTTCAGTTCCAGATCGTCGAGCGGGATGTGAGACCGAATGTACTTCTCACGGCCATCATCATTTGGGTTGTAGTCCCAGCTTGTGAACTTTCCAACCTTGAGCGCAGACCATACCAATCTCCTTTGTCTTTGGGAGACAAGCACGGAGTTCGTGATCGCTTCCATATCCCACTTCGCCTTTGCTTCGGCTTGGAAGTCAGACAGCTTGGTAGCGACTTCGACAGTGAACATAGGATGTTTGGATGGGAGAGAAGCGAGGTTGACGATTTCCTGGGGATCAGATTTAAGGTTAAAGAGTTGATCTGGGTCCGCGGGGCACGTGATGTATTTCCAGTCTCCACGACGGATCATCATCATTGGTGCAACTGTTCCCTCGCCGCAGTACTCAGCGATAACAGTATCGGAACCACCTTCTCGACCTTCAAGGTGTGGCAGCAGGGAGGTACCGTCTATAGGGAGGTCAGGCCATAATTTTGTGTTGACGAGATCGACAAGGGTAGGTAGGATATCGAGCGTCGAAACGTTTTCGCTGACGCGGTGAGGCTTCAAGGAGGAGGGGTGGTGGATAAGCATGGGAACACGGACAGAGGCCTCGAAATAGGACATCTTGTACCATAATCCTCGCTCACCCAACATATCACCATGGTCACCGCTGAAGACGATGATGGTGTCCTCGTCGAGGCGGCAGTCCTTGAGAGTTTGGATTAATTTGCCAATACAATCGTCAACGTAGGAGACAGCTCCGTAGTACGCGCGGCGGGCTCGCTTGATTTGTTCAGGAGTAAAGTTCTTGTCCCAGAGATCGCAGACTCTGAGGAGTCGCTTAGAATGAGAGTCTTGCTCGTCTTGAGGGATGTTGACTTCTGGGAGGTCAATGTCCACGTCTTCATACATGTCCCAATACTTCTTCTCGATAGTGTATGGGTCATGCGGGTGGGTGAGAGAAACGGTCATGCAGAACGGACGAGCACCAGGGCCTTGACGAACATAGTCGTAAAGGAATTGCTTTGACCTAAAGATGTTAGTATAATTCGTCTGAACTAAAGAATATACTCACTTGAACATGACCTCCTCATCATAGTCCAGCTGGTTGCTTCGAATACAAACACCGGCTTGCTGAATCGAGCTCGCATTGTGATACCACTCCAATCGTCGATCCGGATCCTCCCAGTTGACATTCCAGCCATAATCACCCGGATAGATGTCGCTTGTCAACCTGCTCTCATATCCATGCAGCTGCTCCCCAATAAAATGCATCTTCCCCGCCAACGTCGTCTCATATCCCGCTGCTCGGAGATAGTGAGCGTATGTAGGAACGCTTGGGTCGATGGAGCACGCATTATCGTATGAGCCAATCTTGGTAGGTAGCTGGCCCGAGACCATAGACATGCGCGAAGGGGCGCATAATGGTGAAGGACAGTAAGCCGAGTCGAAGACCACGGCGCCTTCCGCCAATGCATCGAGGTTGGGTGTCTTGATCTGGGACTTGGGGTTGTGCATCTTCAGCAGGGGAGCAGCGAGCTGGTCGGCCATGATGTAAAGGATGTTGGGCCGCTTGGCGGGCGCATATCGCGGGGGTGGCGTCACAGTCGGCATCGTGGAGGGCATTTCGACTCGAGGGGAGGGTGGGACAGAGTTCAGATCGGGAGCCATTGTTGGTTGCGGTCTGAAGCTGGTCTGGGGTTCGGAGATATTGTATTTGAACTGCAGAACTGACGTGATCGGGCTCGCTTTGTCGTGATTCGGATCGAAGGGACGGTGCGGCTATTCGTGTATTCGTGTATTTATGTCTAGGCCGTAAGCTGTGTCTTGAAGGTCTAAGTCAGAATGAGGGATGGAGACCGAGCCGGTCAGATGAAGACGAGAGAGACAGATTAAATCGTTCGAGAGACGCTGTAAACGTGTACTGCAAGGAAATAGATAATGATAAATCAAAAAGAAAGTGAACGGCGGTCAGCGACATCCCCAGGGGAAGCCATGGGGAATACGTGGATGGGCGCCGCCGTATGTGGGGAGGGTCGATGTCGCAAGAAATGTTGTGATTCCGCGTTGAATTTCGTGATCAGACGACACTTTACCCGTTTTGACGCATGCAGGGTCTTCCTTATCGTGCTGGCCACACATGGCACATCTGGAGCCAGGCATCCAGGCCATCGACATCTTTCTCCTATATAAAAAACACACTTCCCATCTTGGGGCCATCTTCGTTTTTTGCATGCGCCCCGGATATGCCATTCTCAAAGTTGAGTTCAAAATTTGTGGTGTTCTATCCTCCCTTTGTCGCGATCGCGAACGTCGGAATAGGATCACTTTTGCCTGATTCGGAAAAGAATCCCTCTGAACCAGGCATCCGCACAGCTCTGCTACCACCGGTCCACCGCAGCACAGCCAACATTTCTGAGAGACACCCGTGGCCGGCCAGCCCGGTATTGGCCAAAAAATGAAGAGAACACGGCCATGTGATGTGCTGCATCATGCGTGTTACTCAATCATTCAGTCATGGCTAGTGATCCAGCTCGCCACCACGATTCTTACTCATTCTCCTTTTGTCTCGGTGATGTTGCATGGATATCGAGGAAGTCCTCAGCCTTGCAGATGTCGCAAAACACAAAGCCTTGTCCTCGCGCGTCAGGGCCCATTAAGATCACGGTACGGGGACGAGTTGAGCCTTGCGATGCACCGTCATTCCAAGTGTCCAGTTTCACTCGTCATGGCGCACCAGATGTCCTGCACCGATGGCCCGCAAAAGTCTGAAGAGGCTTAGTTTGGACGCTGTGGATGCAAACGCCATTTTGGGACGGGGTCATTGGACGCTCATTCAGGGGTGCCTCGGTAGCGGGAGGTGATGCGTTGTGGTGTGGGTGGGGGAGGGGCACGCGAGCTAGACCCTTATCCCGACATCGAGATAAGGCGAAGAGCGCAACATTTTCATTGAAGCCATTCGGAAGTTTCCTTCGGGGATGATCAGATCAACGTCAAGATGAAAAATCTCTTCCGCTCGAGTGAGAAAGTGTTGGCTGTTAGAATTGGCTGCAGCGCGTCGGAGAAGGTCTCGATCCGTGCTAGATTTCCCGAAACTACGTTCAGGTGGAAAGATTTGCCACATGAAGTGAAGGATTCCTGGAAGAGTAGCATGAAGACCAATGTATTTGAAGTGCGCTGGCTGAGTCAGTGTTGTTGCGGTATTTGGTGTATCTTTCAGCTTTCTTCTTACCATTCATTGGCGACCGGTCTCCCTCTAGCGCTTTTTCGGAGCCCTATCGTGAAAGTTATGATAAGGAAGAAGGAAGAAGGATCGAGCCGGCGAGCCGGCGAGCCGCAAATGCAATTGGCTATCCTCCATCTTCGCCACCTTTTCATCAGCGGCTGCGTTTGTCGCGGGCTCACAGCTCTGCATGCGGACGTAGGTCAGAGTGAGCGAGGAAATAACATTACTTACCAACCCCGAACTGCATGCCAAGGACAGTATCCTTGGGTTCAGCGTCGCTGTCCTAATCATTGTGATGGTTCTGATTTTAGTATGCATCAAGCCATTTGAGCTACCGCAGTTGATGACCGAGTTACTTACAGTGAGCCGGGACTTGACCAGCAATTCTAGGGCAGAGTTCCCAAAATTATCAGGTAGTAGTAGTAGTTTTGATTTACGACCAATGGACATGGTGATCCGGGCCTCCTAGAGGGCACGAGGTCGTGCTAAGCTAAGGAATTATATATAGTCGACATTATAGGTATCGAAAAACCCTAAAGGGAAAAACCCTACGATCAATTGCAACTCTAGAAAGCAAATCAAGCATACGCAAGCCAAATAAATAGCGGTGACTATAACTCTTCCTCGCTAGTTAGGATGAGCAACACTAGAAGTAGGTAAAGATATCAAGATAGCTAGGCTATACAGCCAAATTGCATAACCAAAAACCCCCCAAGCTGTGATGGGCTGAATCACCTGAATAACTCAAGGTGCAGTCGCGGTATACTATTATTGAACTCGATATAGAACCAAGGTAAGCTCGGTGCTGAATCGGACTATACTTTTAATTAGTGGATATAAAGAATTACTATAGCAACCTTTTGATAGTTATTTGACTACTACTTGGCCAAGGGCTTGGCAGCCACCGTATCCCCTTCGTACGACAGCCCAGCCGAGGCCTAGCCTCGAGCTTCTAAGGGCCTAACCCCTTACATTACCTCCCTCCTCCCCTTTTCTCCCTCCCTCGTATTACTACCGGTTCCCTTTCGATCTTTTCTTTCGTATACTCGTACGGCCTTTTAGCGATATATAACTTTCCCGCTTTCGAACTTCCCATTACTTTAAAGCAATTAAGTCCTTGACGAATTCCTATAGTTCCTAAGTAGGCTTTTTATAGCTAATTTATTTAACTAAATATAAATCGAAACCTTCTCGGCCCCGTTTCTAATTTTTAATTTCGTCGATATTATATTTTTAATCGTCGTTAACTCGCAGCTTAATCGGGTATAGTTCGATCACTACTTAGCTTTTTAGCAGCTCATTAATTAGCTTTAATAATCGTGTGGGAAAAACGTCGTAGCGATTTAAGGAGACGTTTAGCTTATATATATGCAAGCCGTATACTTTTCGTATAATATACTTTGCGTACCGCTAATTAAGCTTTTTGCTTAAACGTTTCATAGCGATATTTTCTAGGCTTAGCTAGACCTTGTCCCCTATTTTATACGCCGGGGCTTGGTCTTTTCTCCGATTTGCAACCGACTTTTGGACCTTTTATACTACTACTATAAAGGCTTCTGCCATTTCTCGTACGTCCTTTAGCTTGCGGAATACAGCGTCTGCTCTCGAGATAGAGGAGTCTCGAGTACGATTCGGCTCTATTTCGAGGCTAAGTTATAGCACTTCCTAGTTCTAATCGTAAATTATAAAGAAAAGCGCTACTTTTATAACGGAGGCGTTCCGGCTATTAATCGCTTTTACTCCGATCGGCAAATAGTCTACCTAATCGTTTTAGGCCTAATTAATTAGCTTTTTTAATACTATCTCGACGACTTTATTCGCCCGCTTTATAAACTCGTTAATTTTGGGCGAGAAAGAAGTATTAAATCGACGTTATATTTAAAGTAAATTATATAATCTTTTCCAAAACGCGTTTATAAATTATATTTCTTAGTTTAAAACAATAGCTTAAAGCAAATAATAATAAAGATAGTATTTAATTAGGAACTATTTCGCTACTATTTCGGCCTCGATATTTTCTAAGCCTTTCGCTATTACTCCTTTACTTAAGCGATCCGTAAATACTACTATATTCGTACACTTTTTCGACAAAAGAAGGCTTATAATAAAATTTATAAATAGTTTGAATTAAACTCGACTTAGTATCGAGAGTAGCTTAAAAAAGCTCTATCTTTTCAATCTCCAAACTTTATTATTGCTATAGCTATTATAAGCTTTAACGAATTACCGTATTTCCCTCGATATCTTTAGCCAAAAGAATTAGCGAGCTATTATTATATATATAAACTCCCGTCCGAGGTAAACGTATATTAAAGAATTATATATTTCCTGAAATACCCTTGCCCTTATATTCCCTCCCGAAGGGACCTAAATACGGCCCCGGTACGTTAGTTTATCGTTTGCGGATACTTCGTATTTAGTTATTAATACTTTCAACTATAGGCTTAGTGGGAATCGCTGCTTTTAATCTCGTACGACTTTCAAAGTTCGAGCGTATTTAAAGTTGCTTCGGATAGCTTTCGGCTAATCCCTAAGTAAGGCCGATATAGCACCTACTTCTTCTTCGTCGTTCCCTGCTTAAAGGCGACTTATTCCCGCTACTATCACTTTTTCCTTCCCTATCTATTCTAGCTTAATTAGCTATATATTCCTTTTTTGTAATTTATCGTTACTTACTTTTTTAGAAAAGTCCTAGTCCCTCTTTAATAGAGCGTCTGCCCGGCCGTTATCTATGCCCAAGATGTAAATAATTCGGAAATTATATCGAGAAAATATTAAAGACCATCTTATTTACTATTTAATTAACTTTCGTATAATTATAAAATATTGCAAATTTTTGTAGTTCGAGTAAACTTCGAACCCTTCCAGACCCTTAAGCTCCGTGTCAAACTCCTTAAGGCTTTATACAATTGCGAGCATTTCTTTATTATAAATCTTGTAATTGCACTCAATCCCGTTTAGCTTTCGAGAGTAAAATGAATAAGGTATAAATAAGCCCTTTGCATTAGCTTGCAAAAAAATACCTCCGATATATTAATTTAATAAATTAATCTCGATTTATATTTTTTTCTTGTAATTAAATAAAGCTAAAGCCGATTTTATTAAAAAGATTCTCTTTAGCTATTTAAAAACTTTATTTACTTGATTTAATTATAAAAACACTTTATTTTTGCAAGTAAATTCGATTAAAAGCCGAACTAAATTTAAATAGTAGTCGATAAACCTTCGGTAAAAGTTAAAAAACCTTAAGAAGCTTTGTACGCTTTTCATAATCGTTAGCGTTTCCTATTCTTAAATAGCCTTGACTTTTTCAAAGTCTATTCGAATGCTTTTTTTTACTTCGATAATAAAGCTTAAGTATTTAATTAACTTGACCTTAAACTCGCACTTCTCGATATTATATTATAAGCTAGCAGCCTAAAGCCGCTTTAAAACCTCTTCGATATATTTTCAATACTTTTTCCAAAACTTCGAAAAGATAATAATATTATTAATATAAATTAAATAAAAATTATTTAAAATATTTTTTAATACTTAATTAATATAGCGTTAGAAAGTATTTAAAGCGTTCGCTAAATCAAATAGCGTAATAAGCTATTTATATAGGCCGAATTTATTTCGAAACGCTATTTTCTATTTATTATTTTTTATTATTCGAATTCGATAAAAAGTTGTAATCACATCTAGCTTCGTAAATTATTTAGTCCCGATAAAGCTTCGAAGCGTTTTTTAAATTAGCGGCAGTAGGTAACGGTCTTTACGAATTAGCTTATTTAAAGTTTTGTAATTAATACAAAACTTAAAGCTTTCTCCCGGCTTTTGTATAAATAATATCGAAGTTATTGCAAAGCTATTACTAACCCGAATAAACCCTTTATTAAATAGTTTAATAAACGTCTTTCGTAAAATAAAAAGTTTATTCCTAAATATTTCGTATATTAACTTTTAAAATATTTCCAATATTATTCCATTTTCCCTTTGCTTTAATTCGATAGTGTAATCGATTTCTTTATCTTTATATAAAAGTAGTTTATTCACGTCGTCTTAATTAAATACCGATAAATACTCGAGTAAATGCAAAAGCAGTTTAATTCTAGGATTTAAATAAGTCTTTGGATGTAGCGCTTTATCGATATCCCGCATTATAGCTAAGAATATTTATACTTTGCCTTCCTTTCGATTCTTTACTATATACCAAGCAGTAGCTAATATAAGTCGAGCCGGCTCGATACTCTTTAGCTTACGTTCTGCTATGGCCTAGGTGCGTACGACTATTGTAGGCACCTCGTCATCCTTCCCATCCTTTCCATCCTTCCGGTATTATCTCGAACCAGGCTTGATTCGAAATCGATTCCCTCCTTAGTTAATTTTGACATTTCTTTTTCTAATCCAAGGCATATTTAAAAACAAATTATAGCTTTTTAAGGAAGTGATATAAAACTATACCCGCTTTTAGTAACTTTTAAAATTAATATCGACTACGACTACCTTTTAAATAGGCCGCTTAGCTTTCTCTTTATTAAACGCTTTTATTTGGAAAGGCTTAATTTGAATACGTTTTAAATTTAATCTCGTAGTATATACGAAGTTATAAAATCTATAGTAAAAATAATTTATATTTATTATAATTTTAGTAAAAGAGTTGTAATTAACTAAAGTAGATATTACTATAGGTTTGCAGTACATATTCCTTTTAAACTCCTTCTACTTTTCTCGCAAAGCCTTCGACTTTCCTCCACTTTGTACGCGATTTTGTACGAAGCTTATTCGTTTCCCAAGCTCGACTTACAATTAAAGCTCAATTCTTCTACCTTTGCACTTTGCCCGATGGCTTTTTGGGCCCGTTTCGATGCTTATTCGAAGGCAGTAGTGGCTGCCCTGGGCCTTCTTAGCTAGAGTAATGGCTTTTTCGCAGGGCCTAAAGGGCATTTAGCAATAAAGTGGCTAGCATCGCTACATCGAAGATATTCGTTCGCTATACGGCGCTATTCTAGCACCTCCTTTAACACCCACTTGGCCAGCGTCCTCGACCTGTCGTTCGGCGACCGATTCGGGCCTAATCTGTACGCGACTCGAGGTGTGGGTTCCTAGTCCATTTCGCTGCCTCGTTCTAGCTTGCTATAGGGCTTGGCCCATATCCTATGCTTGCTACTAAGTCGGTCTAGTTTCGCAAGATTGTCGAATATCCTCCGTAGCTGGTTAATAAAGTCTTCGTACTTAGTAGGCTCCTCGATAGTTACTAACTTCTCCTTAATTTTCTTAAAAACCGCTAATCGTAAATAACCTTTTCGAATTTCGTTCGAAAACTCCTACTCTTTTACTTTTAGTAGCTTTTGCTCGAATTCCTATAGAAATTCTTGGAAAAGCTGGCTTTTTTACTTTTTAGAGTTAATTTACTTTAAAGCTTTTTAAATACTTTAGGAATTACTAAACGTTACATCTAATTAAATAAAAAAGTTTTTAATTTTGAGAAGTTTTTGCCTCGCTTCGGCTAAAGTTAGCTATAGAAAAATCCGTTTAAATACTTTGTTTATAAAGTATTCGTAATCGTACTATATTTTCTCTATTTCCCCTCTAATAACTTTCGAATCGATTTTAAATTTAATTTAAAAATAATCTTTAAATACTAGATACGCTATATAATCCTATCTATCGAACTTATTCGAATGGAATAAAGAATATTTAAGCTTTCGATTCCTTATTGATTCGCCCCCATGTTATTCTACCTACTATAGAGCTTATATCGTAAGTAATTCGGATATAGTAAGCGTACGAAAAGCAGCCCGAATATTATTTAGGCTCTACAATAGCTGGGCATTAATTTCCTATTACTAGCGGTATTATTCCTATACCTATTCTCTATTTATAGTCTGCCTTTAAAGCCCCGAATCACCTCCGTTTGTAATATTTATTTATAGCTCCATTATTTTATTTATTTTTACACTCCTTTTTAACTCGTAAGCGAATCGATATCGTTTTAATGCTATTTCGATATTTAATTTTATAAATCCTATTTTAATATTTAATTTTATAAATCCCGTTTTAATATTTAATTTTATAGATCCCGTTTCAATAATCTTCCTTTAATATAAATCTCGGCGTTTTTTAAGTTATAATTAGTTCGATATGCATACGGCGTCGTTCCATAAGCTATTCGTGAAGGGATCGAGTTCAAAATATAATAGGCTAAATTATTTAAATAACTTAAAGTGTAGTCGCGGTATACTATTATTAAACTCGATATAAAACTAAAGTAAGCTCGGTGCTAAATCGGACTATACTTTTAATTAGCGGATACAAAGAGTTACTATAGCAACCTTCTAACAGTCACCTAACTACCACCTGGCCAGGGGCCTGGCAGCCACCGTATCCCCTCCGTACGATAGCCCAGCCGAGGCCTAGCCTCGAGCTCCCAGGGGCCTGACCCCTTACACAAGCAATATTTCTAGAGCGCGGCACGGGTTGCGGCTGACCAAGGGTATCCACATGGGTGGGTGCCCATGGGGAAGGTAATTGATATTTTATTACCCGTTGGGTGGGGAGGGCAGTCTTAAAAATGCGTAGGATACTCGCGGGTTACCCTATCACGTGAAATAAGCTCTTCTTATTGGCTAGACTAGCTTTAGTGGGGCTAGGAAAGGCAAATATTGTCACGTGTAGTCCCAATTAGGCAATTATCTAGCCAAATTAGGTATACACGTGACGGAAATACACTTGCCGGGTATGCTGTTGGTACCCATGGCTATAGTGGGTAGACCTCTTAAAACTGTACCCATTACCCTACCCACCCATGGGTAGTTTGTTTTGCCAAATGGGTGCCCATACCCACCCGTGCCGCGCTCTAAATATTTCTATCTTCCCTTATTCTCCTATATCCCATATCGACGCACTTAATACAACTTTAAACCCTCTCGCACCAAAAAGGGGCTCTCCAAGAAGCAACCTACCACTCTCCTTATAGTAAGCCGTTTATCCTCCGCCAAAGTATCTATATAAAGCTTACAAAAGAGCGTAGCGTAGGCCGCTCTAAACTTCTTAGAAAGCGATGCCGTTATAATACGTGCGTCGCGTGCGATATATTCAAAATAGGCTCCAAAATCCCCTTCTCTTAACGTCTTTCCCTCTACCCTACTCGCTCGGCCATCCCACTAGACCGGCAATGCCGTGTGTTCCGAAATCGGGAGGAGAATAGGTATGTATCTTCGTTAAAAGGGCTAAATCTATCGTGAAGACTCTATATTTCGACTTAGGGTGCTTCCAAGGGGCTTCGGCTAATCGCTCGTTGATTCTATGCACTTGTCGTAATGGCTGCCCTTGTTTTGAGGCCACGTGGCCTTAACTCCATCGATTTCGACTCAATCTTAGCTCTGCAAGACAGCATGAAAGCTGCAGGAGGTTCGTAGGATGCACCGCGTACAGGTGTTGAGTCTCCGCATCCCCAAAATTATCAGGTGAGCGCCGGAAACGACTAGTTATCACCTTAGGTTCCCGAGCGAAGTCCTCCAAGTATTCTATTTCAAGACTAGTAAATCCATCACAGATACGCTCATATTATCAACTAACCATCGGGGATAATTAGTTTGAGACATAAGGCTCTTGAATAAGGTCCTCTAATGTACTATCCTTTGACTAACTATTCGACGTCGAAGTTTTAAAATAAATATCTGGGATCCTCAGCCTCGCTTAGTGCAGACTGTAGTCGCTGCCTGCTCCTTCTTCAACTGCCTCTTCATCTTTATTATCTACTTCCACCAGAACCACAATTTCTTCTAACCTCGACACACCCCATAAACAACATCTCTTCTCGAACCTAATAAGCACCTCCAAAGAGTCTTTTAAGCGTTATCCTACATTCCAACTGAGGCAAGCGAGGCACTCTCTAGCTTGCTCGTGCATACGCCTCCCATTTCGGGACCGTATGGCAGTAGACGAAGGTAACTGCGAGCTCGAGAATTTGTCATCAAATGAGATCACAATTCGCTTCAGTTGGCAGCTTCACCAAGTTCAAGTCTCATTTTAAGCCACATCCGCTCCTCGATTTACGGAAACCATCTCATCTTTAACTCCCACTAAAAGCACTCCGAACTACAAACTATCACCATCCACTCGTCGTCTCTAATTGCTTATATAAACTTCCACCATCCACATACCTCTCAGCTATATACTCGCTTCCTTAGCCTTAATTTAGATAACTGGAATCTAGAATGAATGCCTTGTCTATATAATAATATAGATATAGATTTCTTTACATAGCCATCTACAGGACTGAAGAATGTGGTGAGCGTGTGGAATAATTTATATATTTGCAGTGAGATATTTTGGTCGTGATAAAATATGGAATAATAGCTATAGAAAATGATGTTAAAGTTATACTTTACTTAAAGAATAAACTAAAAAGCATTTTGTCTATCGAGCCTATGATGCATAATCTAATAACGAGATTGGAGTTCTAGTGAGGTGGAGCAAATGCATATTTAATTCCAGTTTCTATAAGAAATATAATATAATCGTATAATTACTAATATTATATTATATATATTAATAACTTCGTATAACGTAATTCGTAATACATTTATTTCAAATGCAAAAAAGGTATATAATACTTCGCTACCATTAATTAAATCTTAAATGCTTTTTACATTATAAATAAATAAAACTTTGGAATAATCTAAATAATAAATTTAATAAATATAGCGAGTATTGATTTTTATTGCATTATTCTTATTTGTTAAACAATATTATTATAATTCCGAAGAATGCTTTAATATTATAAATAAAAGCACGTTATATAAATTACAAAAACTCGTATCCAAGACCACGTCTAGCGTTAATGCTAATCTGTTCATTACTCTACTAATAGCGATCCTGATGCTCTCTAAATCGGTCGAATATATGCTTCAATTCAGCCACACCTTTCTCAAGTGATAAATCTCCAAAGTTAGAGCGAAAGAGAGTGTCTGGCCTAAGAAAATTGATCCTAGACTCTCGAAGCCTCATATCATTGAACACCCTTTCCATCTGATGATGCTGCTTAAACTCACAGAACTCTAGACTGGTCGTTTCGGCATTCTCAGCGGGGTAGGTATATCGAACGAGTGAGAGGACGAGTGCAGCCAGTCCTGCCGCCAGAGCAGTGGCAACTGAACTACCATCCGTTGTTACTTTCACTTCTGGACTGATGTAGTCCGGATCCACTGCTTCTATCTTCTCGCCGGGGAGAGAGAAGTCGGTGTAGATTGATTCAGCGTAAGTTGCTTCCTTGCCATCAGAGGTAGCGGCTGATATCGCAAAGCAGTCGCCAAACGATGCAGGGTAGCAGCCGGTGCTATGGCCTCCCTTATCGCCAGTCGATGCAAACAATAAAGGCATCTGTGATGGTTCCACAGAGTCTGTAGCATTTCGAAGTATTGGACTATCCAAGGCATTTCGTAAGATTGCAGCGTCGCGAGAGAAAGATAGGCTCATGGAGATAATATCCACACCTTCATACCTGGCCCATTTGATTGCCTGATGTAAGTAATCATATTAGCAGCCCTTCGGGAATTTAATATACAAGAGGTGATTCCTTACCTCCGCAACAGCCCTTACATCTGCATCAGTTGCACCTGCGCTGACTTTAGCTACATATATTTCGACCAACGGGTCTATACTGCAGATCAGGTACGTCATCTGAGTGCCGTGCGGGTGCATCACCGTGTGCCAATGGCTCAGGTGCATATTGTTGTAGTATTTATCTTCGATAAAAGACCTTCCTGTCACAAGATTCTTCTGGATACTTTTTTGGAAGGCATCAACTCCACAATCAATGACAGCTACCCTTACCCTCCGACCCAAAACATACCCACCAGCTCTTTTTCTAGATTGAAGTTCTTGATAGAAACTGTGGATGGGTCTAAGCTCGGAGGATAATTGTTGGCCCCTGAAATGTCAGTTGTTAACTATCCTGAAATAGAGAATCTGGAACATTACCCTAAAGAACGAGAGAGCTCTTTGACTGCGTACTGCCGCTCTAGGCTCATGATATCGACATGAATGTCACACTCGTCAAACTTCCGCTTGCAATTTTCCTTGCAATCATACATGATCTTATTCTTCTCATCAATCCGAATGGTGCATTCGCTTCTATGAGAACGGAGCTGCTTGAGATCCGACTTTAATTGCTGTTCGCGTGCCTTGAGAGTTTCGGGTGGCTCTTCACCCTGTTATAATCCTTAGTCTCTAGTAGTGTTAACTTCCATCATCAAACAAACCGGGAGTATAACAATTCTAATCCGTTTTAGCTAATAGCCGTTATTCACTAGGCTCACTTTCCAATTTAATCGAGGGTTGACTTACGTCATTAAGAAGGCATAAACCCAGTGGGCTCACCCACTGATTTAAAACCGCCAGATTCCCACCAGTGTAGAGCTGAAGCTCTTCGACTCCTGGTGCACCATCCAGCAAAGTTTGAACGGCAAGGTCTTTTTTCCTCCACATTAGCCTTTTAGGGCTGAATAGCTTGAGGCAGTGCACAATCACTTCATCTGCATGTGGTTGGCTCAAGCAGTCCAGCACCTCAATACTAAGAACTCGTCTTACTCTACAATTAGAAGATAGCCAGTCAAACAAGGCTAGGGCTTCTTTTCGGAAGTCTGTTGGAGATGCGGAGTCTGTGGGAACCAGCTCAGGTAGCTTTATGCTCTTCAATATACGTTCATACCGAACTTTGTTTCTCGGCCCCTTCTGCCGAACCAACCTGTTTAAGTACTTATCAAATTCTTTAGGTCTGTTGTCAAACATTGACAACTCTAGAGAAAGCTCTCTGCCTGGAAGACATAAGCACGGATACATCTTTAATGTTCGGCTCTCTTTCTGAACTGACCTCTGTCTACTGTCTTGTAAGTATATAGATCCCATCAAGGAGCTTTGGGTATGTACCTTTGCCATAGAGAATTTCTCGCATTCCTCTCATGTTATCCATTTCAAGCGTTTTGATGAGAAGGAAGTCCAAAATGTCCTCCGACGCATTGCTAGCCGTATCGACCATACGATAAGCAGATACCTCTTCACGGTCTACTATAGCTACGACCTGTGGACAGTTTTCGACAAGAAATTTGACGATTTTGACGATGTCGGAACATTGGCCCTTATCGAGCCCTTGATTCATGTCTGAGTAGTCATCAGTTTTAACTACCGCATGTAAAGCTGTTTGTCCGCTGAAATCTTGGATCGAGATGAAATCTTGCCTTGCCTCCTCTGGTAAACTCTCTATCAGCAGTGTGATGGTATTGAGTTGTGCTTCTCGCGCTGCAAGATGAAGTGGTGTCCTTCCATTCTCGTCATGGATGAATAGCACTTTAGCTCTCCTGTCTAGAGGACAGTTCTCAATCAAAGTTTTAACCATCTCACTTGCTTGCACACCAGAGGCTAGGTGAAATACAGTCCTATTATCCTTATCTTTGCACTCCAAAATTTCATATCTTTCCGGTACAGGAATGATATCCATGAGCTGCTTGACATCCTGACTTTCTCCAGCGGACACGACTTGGTGTAAGATAGTATATCCACGGTATTTATTGTTCTTCGTGAGTACAAGGTCTTTCTTGACAAGAATTACTTGCATCAAAAATTCCCAATGTCTATTGTATGCGAGCTGGTGGAATAGCTCCCTAATTTTAGCAGCTATCGTCCTTGGATCTATTTGTCGATGAAACTTATCTTCACGATCACCCTCCATACTCACTACATCTGGAGATTCGGTGATCGCTCTGATAATAGAGATGAGGGCCAAATTGAGATTATTTCCCACCGCAGATGACCATGCCGAAACCCCACGTTCGTCCTCTTCGAAGGCTAGGGTTGGATTGACATACTTGAGTACAATTTCCATGGTCTTATCTTCGCGTCTTGGAATTCTACCTTCCATTAGATTTCCTTCTTCAATCTTTTCCATTAGGATCGAGTTCAATGCGCAATGAACGAGATTCCTCTTGTCCGCATCCCGTTGCATCCCGATCCGTTCTTGTGGCAAACTCTTCAAAATCGTCTCCAACTGCTCAGTCGAGATATGCAAGTTCCTCATTGCTATAAGGACTGGATACCGCTCCTTGGAATCGTCCTCCTGCTCCAGAATCGATGGATCGTGAATAAACTGCCGTTCAACTACCTCCCAGCTGACTTTATCTGTCACCTCGCGTATTGCATCGTGAATCCGTTTAATTTTCCCATTCACTATCGGCGATAAAAGGTTACTTTCGAAAATTGAAGAGTCATCCATGGTAGAGGAAATGGTGGGATAATGTCGATTGTGGAAGAGAAGCGTGACCTATCGTACTGAATTATTGTAAGGCGATAAAGTTTGGAAGAGAACGATCTCTTGGACCCGTTATGATTTAACATCTTTGATTAAGCCCATTGAGCGCGCGTCTATTTGACTGGTCGATCAAGAAGAGGGCCACGGACTGTAATCAGCCCGCAGAGCTCGTGCAACGCACCACGTGGTGCAGTCAGGACTAATCGCTTAAAACTCGGAAAGCGCATATCATCCGTCCCTCGCCTCTTCGCAAGCTGCCTTGACTGAAGATCGGGATTCAAAATTCGTTAAATATCAAATCACACCGTACCATACCACTCGAGTTCACCAGCATTATTGGAGATGCCCAGCCAGACGGACTTTGCGGTAGATATTGACACTGATCTTGTCGCGGACATCGACGAGCTTGGTGACCTCCACACGAAAAAGTACAAGCCGCAGGAACAGCTCATTACTGAGCGTGGTGTTCGCTCCGGCTTCTACATTCGCGGGACTCTTGGGACAGTGGTGCACGGGTATTGCGGCCTAGACAAAACACCTGCGAGCCTCATCGTATTCGACTTCCAATTTCAAAGCCCCCCTCAACTCCAATCTCGCAAGTTCGAGTACGCCCGGCTGGAATTTACGTTCAAGAAACACCCTGAAGAAGAACCTGCGGATGACCCCTATATCGTCAGCTGTGTTCCCCGTGATCCTGTGACGCTAGGCGCCAGTGAGGAAGATGTCACGACGGTGAATCAGTTGAATTTCCAGCCTTCCGTTACAGCAAGTGGTGTCCAAGTTAGCCCTGGTAGTGCCAGCCATGAGAAGACGACCACATCGAAGAAGCACTATTCTGCTTTGGTCCAAGGACAGCTTTCGAATAGCGGCGGCCCAGGCCGAGAGGGTCCAAACCAGGTGATCTGGCACGCGGCTCAAAATGCCAATCAGAAAGATGGCATTCCACCAAGAATGACAGTGGCTCTATTGCTAAATAGGCTTGATGGGCAATTTAGCTGTGCGTACGATATTAAGACCAAAGTGGACTTCCGGCGAGATCTGGCTGAGTCGTGGGAAAAGCTTCGTGGGCGTACTGACCCAGAAGATCCGATTACCTTTGATCCAACTTTCCAACCCCAGGGTATCCTAGCGAAGATGGAGGAGAGCGAGCAGGAGAAACTGGAAGCGTATGAATCCGAAGCCAAGCTTAGTGAACTTGTGAAACTTCAGATGGCGACACCATGGGTGTCGAGGGAAAAGAAATGAGGAGATCTGGTATTCGCGAGACAGTCACTACCACAACATATAGGATTTACAACGGAACAGGTTCTTGTTTAGGATATCTTTTCAGGAATGTCATGTTCAGGGACATAGGATATAACCGATCCCTTTTGCTTTGGAGGTATTGCAACATCGCGTCGCTTAGTTCAATATAGCTATTTAACAAAGATTAAAAATAGCCCGAAAATGCAAGCCCTTTATATGTTACAATCCTAAATATATACTTCAATATATTGTAGTCATAATGCTCTGAAAACTAATCATTAATTTCTGAACCATGTTACGCATGAGCGGCATTTGGGACAGCGAAGCCTACCACTTCTGGATGATGCTCAAGTGCGCAGCCATAGTTTTGCAATGCCGCATTATCACATTTGCCTGGACGATTAAGGCTATTGGACCGCTGCTGAAAGTTGGCATCTTGCAGAGGGAACCTTGTCTCTGCATTTATTGTCCGCGATTATCGTGATTATACATGTATTTGAAAGATGTTCACAAGATGCCCGCATTAAGCACCTATATCCATAATATTGCCCCCAATGCAGTTCCCCAGAGCCATGACACATCCGGTCTCCTTGTACTTCCAGTTCCCGAGAATGTTGAAGCAGTCACACTTGCCACGGGTCCACTCGAATTCGAAGTCCCAGCCGCCTTCACATCCCCAGCCAGATTCGTCGTCGAGCTCGATGCACCTATAACTTCGCACCAATCAGTTCATATACCATCGTCAGAGACAGAAGAACTCACTGGAAGCAATAGCACTCGCAACCCTACCCGTAGAAGTTGTCAGCACTCCATCTGCAGTCTCAGTCTCGCTTGCGATACTCTTCGGAAGCGCAACCGTACTGATACCACCTCCTGGCACCTGCACCACGACTCCACTGCTCGCCAAGCTCACGACATCGTTGTTTGCAAGAGTGATAGGCTGTCCTCCGAGTGTGGCCGTCTGGCTGCCAATCGCGACGATCGAAGCCCCTGCTGTAACTGTGAGTGCGTAGCCTGCGAGAGTTGCTGCCGCAGCGAGAGCAGGAGTGGATGATGGTATTGAGAAGGTGGAAACGGCACCGCCAGAATATTGCACTACAAGTCCTTCCGAACCTAGGCTGGCAACATCGTTCGTGCCCGATAAGGTGACGATCTCCCCTCCAGATGTGACTGCTTGGCCGTTGATCACTACCGAGCCATCTCCAGCCGCAGCAGAAATCACCTGTCCAGCGATTGTAGCAATTGCTGTTGATGTTGGGCTCGGTTTTGCTGCAGCGACTGTAGGGTTGGCGTAAAACGTGCTTTTGGAATCAGTGCCTGCGATGTAGACACCTGATGTGCCAATTGAGACGATAGCTTTGCTGCCGGAGGAGTCCGTCAGTGTTGCGATTTGTCCCACGGTTGCGGTCGAGCCACCAGGGAGGATTATGCCCGAGGAGCCGGCGATCGCAGAGAGAGTATTTGTACCGAAAATGGCGATGGCGGTTGGGGATGTTGATGTAGGTACAGGTTTGAGTGTTGGCGTCGTGCTTTGGAGAAATTGTGCATCGCTGCTCTGGGTGGAGGCACCTTGGGTACCTGATGCCGAAGCTGGGGATGCTGCTAAAGATGCGGACATGCCGCTGGCAGCACTAGACTCTACTGGAGTAATTGTCGCTTGAGCGGGTGTTGAAGTGCTTGATGCCTGGTCTGGTGCAGGAGAAGCGGCAACTATAGCAGAGCCGTATGTAGAAGTGTATTGCACGGGTATCGTGGATGGGAATAACGAATCTACAGTCGGTACAGCTCCTGGAGGGTCAAAGACTCCAACTCCGTAGTTTCGATTACCACAATGCATCCAGTACGGACTTTATGTTGTCAGTACAGTGATACAAAATGATGGGCAAAACTTACTACCCAACTCTCCTGAACTCCATTGGTACCCAGAGTCGAGGATTGCACCTATTATATGCATTGCTCACGGGATGATCGTCGGTCAGAACCCCTTTTGTTTGTATGGCCGTATAATTCTGGCAGTTTTCCAAATCACTCAGTGTAAGCTGCCGAGCGGGATCTCTAGTAGTAGCTGAAGCATCTGCATATGGCGGAAGGGTTGATACGTCAGCCAACGCCATTGCGAAAGCATGGCTGACATAGTTAGGACCAAGAGGACCACATGTGTTGTACCCATATAGGGTATTGACGACTAGATATACCGAAGGCGATGTTCTGCGCAAAATATTAGCTGATTGATACACGCGCGCGCGCTTGAATTGGAAATTTCAAGAAGTTGAGGATACTTACAGAGTCACCGATAGCTTAGGGTCGTAATATTCTGTCGCGCATTTTGAGCAGTTTCCTCTGTTCTCAGGAAAGTATGATAGATGAACGGTTCCCGCGAAGCTAAACTGCTGAGTTAACGGACCGAAGTTGGAGCCAGAGCAACTCACACGCTGCATGGATTCCATACTGTATTTCCATCTTTTAATGTCGAGCATGTATTTACCGGAATGGTCTGATTACCCCACAGAGGAGCTTTTGTGATTGGGCTGGTGGCGTTTGCTGCGGCGGTGGTGGGCCTCAGTACAGCCGCAGGTGTCGTCGAGGGACTCTCAGAGTGAATTTGTAAACTGGTCGTTATAGATGTACTGCTTTCGGTGCTAGACCTCGTCGGCAAAACATATGTCGAATTTGAAAATGAATGGACGGATTTCGCTGATCGCTTTTTGAGCACTAGAAACAGTAAGCCCAACCCTCACGCCTCACCTAGGGATGGTGTACCTTCTCCATGACAAGAGTTTACCACCGACATCAACACTAGAATTGATGCCAGCAGGCCATCATTCATGTTTGAAAATCGCATTGATACTCAAAAGCGGAACAGGACCCAATGAAAAACACAAATGCGGATTAAACGAGTGTGATTGAGGTTGGGGAGATACAAACTCTGGGAGCGACTCGCCTTAAAGATTTCTAAGACTCGGAGGAAAACATTTAGAATCTACGCCTCCATTCGTCTGATCTCAATCTTAGAGCCTTAAAAATGCCTTACCTGTACGGAGATCTAATAATGGGCAGAGTAAGATAGGTTACTGGGTGTGTAGCAAGGATGCTGAGGACTATTGAAGTTCCCCTGCGAGCATGGGGGAGGCGACAACTTTGCCTCCCTGTACAAATGCGCTGTCAAGCTGCTCTGCAGTCAGCATTCCATCGGGAATGCCTAGAGCCTCGTCTGACTGAATGTGGTCGAGGGTTAGGTACTCTCGAAACGGGCGCCTTGGCAGGGACCTGCAGCTCGGATGCAGGTACCCTTCGAATTTGGGGGCCGCCAGAACACGACGTGTGCATAAATTTCAGTCGCCCATGTCCTGGTTCTGTATCGGGATTGGCTTGTGGTCTGATGCACCGCTCAGGAGCCCGTTTGACCATTGCAGATTGTTCGCAACATCAGAATCAGATCATCCGTATTAGGGAAGGGGTTTCCAAATGTCGAGAAGGCAACAGACTGTATTGAGAATGGCCTTCCAAATAATAGCCTGGTCCTTGAATACTCCTCAGAATGTTCGCACTTGCTAGACTCCAAGCTTCGAAGCCAAATAATTATATCTTTTGGATATTTGGTTTGCTATGCAGCTCTGCGATAGCGCAAGTCAGCCGAGACATAAAGAGCCTCGAACCGACCGTGAGGATGGATGGTGGAGGTGGAGGGCATTTAGTGAGGCTGAAATTCACTAGGCCCAATGAGGCATGATTATGCAACAGAAACGTCTTCGTTTCAGTGGAGCTTATCGAAACAGCTTTGACCACCTCAAGATTTTCCTGCCCGGAGCAAACTGAATTGGGACAAAATATATGCGTCTGCAAGGGGCAGCTGCAGTTCTACCGTTTTTCAGTCTTCCTACGAATTACTTCCCGGAGAGTTGATCGCTCAGCCTTATGCTAGGGCCTCTCTGATGATATTTCAGCACTCTCTCAACGAGCTTCTTCTAGCACAGCCAGTATATCTGATGGTGGGAAGATGTTTGAAAGAACAGTTGTTTCCTGTCTGTACCATCCTTGAAAAGATTGAGGGGTTCAAAAACAAAAATGCCGACACCGGCGGCCAAGGCGGCTTAGCTGTGCCCCAATTTGTCTCCCACGCCTCCCTCGACCCTCGGTTTCCCATCGAGGCTTATCGTTGCTAGTGCATTGCGCAGACCATGAAAACTTCAGGGGAGAATCTGGGGCACAGTCGACCCAATCTAGAAAGTCATCTGATTTTGCTCCTCCTTCCTGCATGTACTGGGATTAGCATGAATCCTTCCACTGACTTTGGTCTTCGATGGTGACGATTCCACGTTCTCTGCTGTTGCTCGGTTGTTCCTTCAGAGTTTAGAATCTCAGCCTCCACAAAATTGTAATCTTCAACTTCCTCCTGAATTGGACCTTCTCATCAGCGGGATGTCTATCGTCGACTTCCGACCTTCGTGATGCCGACACTCTCTCGCGATGTTCTCGTGCTTGCATGTCTGATTCCGGAAGTATTTGCAGTCTCGATTGGCTTTGGTGAACTTTTCTTGAACCGGAATTCTGCGCTGTGGAAACGGGCAAACAGTACGCAAGAGATACCAGCACCGATAGTCGTCCCACCAAGTCAATACTGTCAGTATTTCCTCCCATTTATGCAATCGACATTATTAGCTAAGCTGATGTTAATGTAGGGGATGGTGACGATGGTGAATGGTCGTCATTTGCATTGAGAGTTGGCTCCCCGGCGCAAAATGTTCGAGTCCTCGTGTCGACAAACTCGCCCCAGACGATGGTAGTCTTGTCTGAAGGCTGTACAGCGCAAGCAGTCAAACCAGTTCCAGCAGACTGTGCAAATTCCCGGGGCGGTCTTTTCACACCGAACTCATCTACAACTTGGGATGATCAGGGAATGTATGGTATCAATGGAGGTGGCGTTGGGCTCGAATCAAACCTTGGATATGTGCAAAATGCTGAGTACGGACTTGAAACACTTGGCTTGGGTTTCGCGGCTGGACGAGATGGGCCGACCTTGAAGAATCAGACTGTGGCTGGGATCGCTTCCGTGTCACCATTCTATACGTATGTGTCAGGCTTAACTGCTCTCGAGTTATTACTGAGATAGATAGGGGTGTGTTTGGCTTGGGTACGCAGCCAGTGAACTATTCCACGATTGGCAACTACTCGGCTCCATCGTATTTTACATCACTTAGATCCCAGAAACTCATTCCCAGTTTGAGTTGGAGCTACACCGCTGGAGCAAAGTATCGTAAGCTTTCCTACGGCTGTGGGAAGGGGAGCCGTGGTTAATCAAGATCAGGACTTAAAAATGGTCAATACGGTCAATTGATCTTCGGCGGCTACGATACATCAAGATTTTCACCTAACGCAGCGACTTTTACGTTAGCAGGAGACGTCGATCGGGACATCGTGGTTGCTGTCCAGTCTATTACCTTTAGCGGGACTACGCAGGCTACCCTACTATCAACGCCGATTTTCGCATTCATTGAGTCCACCGATACGAATCTTTGGCTACCAGCAGCAGCATGTCAGGCATTCGAGAAATCATTTGGTCTTTCACGAGACAATACTACGGGTCTTTATTTAATCAACAGCACTCAATATACACAACTTCAAACGGCCAATCCACAAGTTACTTTTATGCTTGCCAATAGCCTATCAGGAGGAGAGACCGTTAACATTGTGCTGCCCTTCAACGCTTTCGCTCTTTCGGCTTCATATCCCTTTACTCCAAATGGTACTTATTACTTCCCGCTGAAGGTAGCTGCGAATGATACTCAATATACTTTGGGAAGGACTTTTCTCCAAGAAGCGTACGTTAGTGTTTCAGTAAGATCCCAATTTATGCTGACTTACTGCAGATATCTCACAGTAGACTACGAGCGAGGAAACTTCTCCGTTAGTCAATGCCTCTGGAACGACGGAGCCACAAGTGAGATCACCGCCATTATCTCATCACCATATGCTGTAAACTCCTCATCGTCTATATCAAGAGACAAGAAATCCTCCTCCACCTCCGTATCTCCAGCTGTTATTGCCGGAATCGTTGTGGGGGCAGTAGCCATCATCGCAGTAGCGCTTCTAGCGTTCTTCATCTTCCGCCGTAGGAAGCGACCAACCTCAAAAACACCGACTGATATTATCGCGCTCGCCGCGCTCGATAAAGCTAAAGTCGATGACGACAAAATGTCTCTCGATCCTGGGTCGCCCCTTCCAGGTTACAAAAAGGACGACCCTGCCGGGTCCATCTGCGGCGCTTCATTCGTTAATGGCGAACTCGGGACCTCTGGTGAGATCCACCAGCTACCAGAAGCGCATCACATGAATGAAGATGACTACTTGACAACTGCGAGGAGACTGGAGAGTGAGAAAAGGGTAAATGGAACTATGGAGCTGGGAGGAAGAGCAATGATGTATGAGGTGATGGGAGATTTGCCGACGCCGGTGGAGATGGATGATCAGAAGAGCAGAGAGGGACTGCTTTTGAGTCCAAGCCGGGCAGCGAGTGCGAATATGAGTCGGCCGACGAGTAAGGGTAGTGAGAGGAGTAGAGTCACAGGACCAGTTTCAGCATATCTCAATGGGTAGGGTTTGCATTGTTTACTGGCATTGCTGCGGAGTTTGGCGTGTTAACTTCGAAATCCGGTACCGCCTAAACCTCAAGTTTTCGGGTTTGAGAAGATATGATATTCCAAGAGTGAAGCTGCAACAGTGAGAAACTTTAATTTCTTTACGTGCATTTCATTCAAATGTGGCAAGTACTACCTGCTGTTCTTGCTTGTTATGGCAACTCGAGTCGGTCTTAAAGCAGGAAGCCGCACAACCTCGTGCCTTCCATCCCTACCTGGCATTTAGCACACCTTCCTCTCCATCCATGCAAAAGCATCTACAAAATACAAGATATCGAGAACAATACAGCATTTCGTCTCGGCGATTTATCGTTCCGTAGTATTAATACTCCAGGCGTTACGACAAAACAGCACAATACGCGAGTCCAACATCTGAATACCCACCATGGAAAATTCAAGAGGAGTTTCGCCAACTACACCGACTATATCCGTATATAAACATCACCAAGGCCAATCGTCGCCTAAACAATATTCAGCGCTGGTAGCAGCGATGAAAGCTCGTATCGCACAGGATGCGTCTCATTCGACACAGCCAAGTAGGGCAAGCAGCTCCGCCGCAGAGACTGAGGTTTCTGCAAAGCGTGCCGTTTACTACGCTCGACCGCTACAGAAAAAAGGACAGCACTTTGGAAAGCTTATTCCTTCTCATAATCGATCTGATGCCCTCAGATCCAGTTCCGCATCACCATCTACATCCGGGCACGCATCCAGATCCAAACCTGGACCAGAGGGACAGAGAGGAATTATATACCCAATCGCCGGACCAGCTACTCTTATATCAGCCATAAAACTCTTTGGCAAAACACGGTCGCTCGCCCATCTCCAATTGTGTTTGAAAAACTAATATGGCTGTTAGATACCGACGCAGACTGCAAGGCCGCTCTTACATCCACATTCCCACCGCCCCGCCCAACAAAGACGCCTACTCTTCCTTGAAGTTCTTTATTAAAAAGCTCCGCCCTCTGCATCCATTACCAGTACTTTGTGACTCTCTAGATCTGCTCTGCAAATCCATTTTCGACTTCGATCAAAGAAAGTGCGACGCGGAAGACGTAGTCGCCGAGCTGGACGATATATTACAGGACGTGAAAGATGAAATCAAGGAGCTTGTTGAGGAAATAATTGGCGAGGAGGATGAAGGTTGGGTGACTATGGAGCGTCTGTTTCGGGAGAGAAGAAAATATCAGATCTGGCTTGAGGGGTTGGAGGAGGAGTTGTCGCTTCAGAAGGAAGAATATTCTGAGCTTTACGAGGAGGAACCTGAAAGATGGTCAAGAAGGAGTGCAGAGATGCTGTGGTTGTATGATATGAAACATATGGACGAAGAGTGATGTTTCGAAGCCGGAGTGAGGGATTGCATTGGGTTTTGCCTCCACTGGAATACGGGATTGAATGGTGCGACTTGCACTGCTAGTTATGTTTTGCTGGGCAATATAGCGAGATCCAGAGTGGGGCAAAGTTGACGATACCAGAAACTTTCTGGAATAGCGGAAATTATTCTTGCAAGTATTGCAAAATAAAGATATAGTACTTTCTTTAACATCAAGATCTGCTTCCCTATGAAAGATGGCCATCCTTGTTCAGCAGAGCTTTTTGGGGTGTCTCAGATTCTTAGTCAATTCACAGTTGTTGAACTCTCCTACCTAGAGCGCGTTACCGGTGGTATGGGTACTCACCATGCAGCTTTTCAGCTAGAAAGAGGTCAGCCACTTTTTAGCCTCGTCTTTTCTCCTCATTCATAACAGCAATAGCAATGCCTGTTTTCTCATCTTGTTTATCAAAGCAAATAACCAATCTTGATTTTTGATGGCTTATTGCCGTGGCGTAGTACGAATACTCTGTTTCTTGTCATGATGCTTGCTAGGAGCAGGACTCAAGGGAACAGGACTAGACGGCAAGTGTAGATCATATTTCAAACAGAGCAAGATTTCCAAGGAGGAAGAGACTTCTCACAAACAAACTTTTCTGATTCTCCCGCTCTCAGAGTCTAGATATTCAACTAAAAGTTTAGTAATTGGCTCCCGTTATTCGATGCGAAAGTAAGCGTGTTTGAATAAAGGCCCCTCGCTAAGGTAAATTGGCGAAGCACCCTGCAAAACATACCTTAGTGCAACAGGCAATCAACCTGAGAGCACTTTTGAAAAACTTGGCATATAGCTTTATAGGACTGTGAGTTGCTCGCTAGATATTCATACGAAGGCGCACGGCATTGAAAATGACCTATTTTAGCGCAAAAGTTAAGAACACCAAAAACAGAGCATTTTTACCATAACCCAAAAATCTATTAAATTATCGACTTAGATTTTAGAGTAGAAGACGAACTATATGTGAAAATTAATTTGAAGTCAAAATACTTTAGAATTTATTCAAAATAATTCTTTAAAAACGATAGACTTTTCTCGCTTATAATAGGTCATTTTTAATGCCGTGCGCCTTCGTAGAGAAGGAGAGGTTCGACGGTCACGTGTGCACGGGACAAATAGCTACTGTCCCGAAAGTTGCAACGAATCACATATCCAGACAGAGGCACGTGTTATGAACTAGAGTGTACTTAACAAGCTCCTTTATGAATATTTCCGCTTGCATCATCCTTTAATATTACATCCAAATCAACCTTACCTGGCAACACTACTCATTCTATCAAATGGATAAAGCTAAAGAACATGCTCTTCCTCAGTATGAGGATGAGGATCCTATACCTTACGAGGAGGCACCAGCATATGAGGCTGGTATTAGTGCCAGTACGGGGAATCCACTCGGAACGACTCTGACGATCGACCCAACGGGCATGTCTATCATCGAGCTCCCTTTGAGCAGCGCCCCACCCTACTACACTTTCAGCACGTCTCTACTGCACGTCAACTCTTTCAGTTCGGTCAAAATAAGTAGACCAGATTCAAAGAGCGGAAAAGACCTCGCCGTCTACTCTATCGCCGAACAGTACATTTCTCCCTCACATCCGGTTCGACCAACGTTGAAGAACGTTACCGTTGGGCGTTCTACCGGCCTATTTGCTGCGATCGGGCTTAGAAAGACTGTGTGGAACTTCAGCACGCAGCTTCCCATTCCATCGAAGAATGGCAAAGAAACAGATGGGCAGGATACAGGAGGTACTACTGGTGCGTATTTGGTTACGCTTGGTGATGACTTGATCGGGGTACAAAGGGATTTGCTACGGTTAGCTGATGGGAAGTGGGTTGATGAGAAGGGGGAGGTGCTTGCTCTTGCAAGGGAGGGGGGCGCGGATTGTGAAGGTATGCCGGTCCTGGGCGTGATTAAGGATTTGGACCAGGAGATGATGGATTTCCTAATTTCTGCTTGGTGTGTGACGTTGTGGATGGAAGTTGGCAAAAGAGCTCACCGCCACAAGCCCAATTGATAGCAGTAACTACTTAGATCTATAGGCTGAATGGAAAACGCTCATGTCAGCATTCCAACGTTGGACCGAATTTATCGAGGTTTGCAAATCGGCACTATAAGTCGCGTTTTATTTGTGTCTTGGATTGATTTACTATAATATCAGACTCTACAACACAGGCTGCGATCGCAATATAATGCGATGTAATCTATAGGAGGCAAAACCCACTTTTGAGCAACACCTCGAAGTGTGTAATCAACTATAGTAAAATTCTTAGGTCAATCAATTTACTGAATTCTTTTATAGTTTAGCTAGGATGTGGGACACTTCTAAATGGAAGCCGCTAATAAGAATGCTATAGTGATAGCCATAGTGTAACGCGTGTGAACATCTCGATCTAAGCTGATCTGTGCCTTTCCAACTTCACAACTTATTTCAAGCAAGTATAAAAATGAGTTAAATAGCAACTTTATTTAATTTAAATTTAAGCAAAATCTAGAAGGATCAAGGAGCTATATACATTTGATCCCCCTCCATGTAATAAAAGAGAATATTATAAGCATTTACATACTTTAATTTATAAATAGTACTAGGTCACCCACTGGCCTATCATGATCAAAATAAATTGCAGTAATGAAGTCCAGTTATATAAAATGAAATAAGCGAGCTTCAAAAAGGGGCCTTCGCCTCGGTAAATTACACTCTTAGTATAGCAAGGTCAATTTAGCATCGGGTCTAGCATACTTTGTTAAAGTTATAGATAAATTACGACTTGCTTATAGCAGAAGTTAAGAAGAAGCCAGAAGAAATTGAGAAATAGAAGAAAGCATTGCAAGATTATATTGGATAATTAATAATGTAACGATGAAGAAGGTAGATGCTGCTCCTGAGGCCACAGGCGGGATATCTCTATTAGTTAAAAGAAAGGCATATATTCATTTAATTAGGTTTGGATTATTGCTTGGGTTTATGAAATACCAAAGCCTTGAAAATCAAAGTCTATTAACTTTTTCAATATTTTTTCTTTTGAATATTATTATAATAAAAAAGAAATTAAAAGAAATTTTATTATTTATAGTTAGAAACTTTATATTTAATAAGAATTTGCTATTATTTTCAACTTCAAATAATTTTTTTTTTTTTGAATTTTAACAATTTCTCTTCAGCATAGCTGAAAATGCGTCATCGTTTAAAACGCACTCGCTAAACTACCGTGCCCGTACCTCTTATTAGTGCGCTTACCCCTAACTCTCCTCTCCTCTCATTTCATCTCCTATCCCTCTCCCTCTCCCTCCTCCTTCTTGCGTAACACAAAATGTCCACACCCCCATCCCAACCCTCACCCCAAGACTCCCCCCTCAGCATCACCGCCTCCATCGCCGGCATATTAACCTTCATCACGGCCATCCTCGCCGCGCTCTACGCGCGCATCACCTACCTCCGCACCGCCGACAGCGAGTATTTCCGCGTCAAGGCTAGCTTGAACTGGTATAAGACCGAGTCCGCGTTTATGCAAGATCTTATCTCGGCGGCGAGTTGGGATGAGGGGATGGATGGGATTTTGGGTGGTGGTGGGGTAATAGAGGGGGAAGGAGGGAGGGAGAGGGGGAGGGGCAAGGAAATGGGGAAGGAGAGGGAGATGTATGGGTTTGTGCTGGAGCAGTTGGGGAAGTTGGAGGAGGTGGGTTTGGTTTTTGTTCCTTTCTTTCTTTCTTTTTGTCTATAAAGTTTGCGTTTGTGCTTATGTTTGTTTGTTTTGACGGATGGATTTGTAGGCAGGTGGGGTGTCCAGTCCAGTCGAGTAATGTCTACATATCTATGTCGGAAGTCAAAGAGAGTGGGAGCGGTAGGATTGGAGCTGGACAGGGACTCAAGAGCTGACCATCTAAGTAGCGATTACTGGAATGCATAGCTGAAGCCGAGGAAGGCGTCAGTGAAGGAGAGGGCAAGGAGAAGAAGAGGTGGACCATCATTCCGCAAGCTGTGCGCGGGAGAACTGATATTGCGATGTCATGGCTGCCCGTTCGAGCGAAGGCGTTGGATCTGGTCCGACAGAGGGATGCATTGGGAAACAGAGTACTATTCGCTCAGATGAGTCTGATCAGTTCGTGAGTCTCTTTTTCTGCTATTGTTAACTGTGTTTAAGCATGTGATTACATGCTAATTTCGACGAAGGCGGGTCAAAGATCAGGATGTAAAGAATCGGAAGAGAGATGAGAGGCAGAGGGAGAGAATGAAGAAATTGGAGAGTATGGCCTATGCTCAGCACGAGAAGTTGGATAAGCTGGAAGATCTGGTCTACAGACTGATGCATCGGAATCGAGTGAGAACGGAAGACTCCGGATACCAGGACTCAACCACTGAACAGGACACCAATGCCTCTGAGACTACACGAGCAGACGACAGCGATTTCGAATAATCAGAGAAAAAGTATTCGTCGAATCGTAATCATATTCAATTCCAACCTATATGACATCACAGGAAATTGTATCCTCCAAATTTCAGGAATATACCACAGCAGATCAGACTCCCAGTCGCCCAGAATACATTCAGTTCTATCACGGACCAGATCCAGAGACATCCTAGAGGAGGGGATTGTTTCATGACAGCATAATATCCATGCATGTTCGTGATATATATCAGGTAGCATCCTGCCGTAACGCTACCAGCGAAGAAGAAGATCTGGTGAGCGAGGGACTGTATTCGTGCAGGGAGAGTCGGCAGAAGAGGTGAGGGAGTAGGGTGAGGATGGAAGGAGTAGATGAGGAGAAGGATAACTAGAATCGTTAGCAATTGTCTTGGAACAATGTGTGGAGAGCGTACTCGGGAATGCTTGTGCCGTTCGATTCAGGAGGGCAGGCCACCTAATCTCCACGGCATACTGATGTGCAACCAAGACATCGAGGGTGAAATGCAGCATGGTCAAGCTGATGCTCCAGAGGAAGGATTCCCCGAATCGGCCGATCAATGGGTCGCCATTCTCGTCCAGCCCTTCGACCTCCTGCTCGTCCTCTGGGGTCTTCAGCAATCCCCGCTTCTCCGCCAGATCGAGCAGTGTCTCTTGTGTCGGATCCGGACCTGATCGATCAGGTTGCCTCAGCTTGATTGTCCCATCCTTCTGCTTGCGGTGTCGTGCCATATTCGCTGCTCTTCAGTCGTCCAGTTCTTCGTCCGATGTCCTGAGCTCTGGTCTCATCCCATCCAGCTTTTCCCCAGAAACATCAGACACGGCGTATGGCACAATGGCACAGTCCTGTTGGTGCCAAGCGCGGTCGCATCGATACCCAGATGGAATACGTAGTAGGAATAAGCTCACGCAATCGATCTCACCTGCGTGTACGGAGAAGGTGTGCGTCTGTTCCCCAACTTTAAAAAAGTCGGTTCGCCCGCCCGGTCGCGTCAACCCCGGCCCGTGGGAAAGTCTTGAGATTCTAGCGCGAGATGCTAGAAAAGCGGCCTGGTGGCCCGTTTTTCTTCTCCTCCTTAAGCTCTTTCAGGTTAACTACCCTGAAATCCGAACCCAAAGTTAATCTGCAATCTCCAATGCGCAAGGTGGCTTCAACGGCTCCCCTCTCCTAATCCGTCCTCCGTATCTGCCTCTTATCCACGGCGACACGCGACCTCGATCTCAAACCGCCAACCCGCATTCCAGCCTTTCCACCTGCACGTCGTCGACTGCGTATTCTGCTGGCACTGGCACTGGCACTGGCACTGGCACCATGCAATGGCTCACCGTGTTCCTGCTCCCGCTCGTCGTCGTCGCGTGCTGGCTGTACACGGTGCATGTTGCGCGGGTCAAGTTCCCCAAGCTCCGGAATAAGAGGATATGTCTCCTGATCGCCCATCCCGACGACGAGGCCATGTTCTTTGCGCCCACCATACTGGCATTGACGGAGCCGAGCTTGGGGAATCATGTGAAGATATTATGTTTGAGTAGCGGTACGTCATTCCTCGGATGCATCCTGCGACAATTGGGACTGATATAGCACAGGGGATGCGGATGGCTTGGGAGAGACGCGGAAGAAGGAGCTGGTCAAGAGCGGGATGGCTCTCGGTCTGCGGAAGGAGGACGATGTATTTGTAGTTGAGAGCCCGTAAGCCACACCCCTCTCCTTCACACGTGAAAGCGGGCAGGTAATTAATATCCCATCAGAGACTTCCAGGACAGCATGACGACCACATGGGATAAAACGAAAATAGCCAACCTCCTCTGCTCCGGCTTGGCGCCTAATCTCTCCAAACCAATGAAGAACAAATCCCTCGACGCTCCCACCGCAACGATTGACGTCCTGATTACGTTCGACAAGTCGGGTATATCCTCACATCCGAATCACATCTCTCTCTACCACGGCGCACGACATTTCATCGCGAGTCTGATACACAATCGACCTGGATGGGCCAGTCCTGTGGATCTATATACCCTGACCACCGTTCCCCTGGTGCGGAAATACTCGGGATTTTTAGACAGTATGACCAGTCTGGTGGTGATGGCTGTAGGGAAGAAGAAGATGGGAGACCACCCAAACCCATTGATATTCCTAAGTGGGCCCCAGGAGTACAGCACAGCATGGAAAGCGATGACAACAGCACATATCAGCCAGATGAAGTGGTTCCGGTATGGATGGATCAGTTTGAGTCGGTACATGCTTGTCAATGATCTGCGGCTGGAGGACGTGAAGTCGAGATAGTGTATACAAGGACCTGAAATGTTGATATTATGCTTGATGATTGTAACGGGACGGAGAGCTGGAAGTGGTAGGAAAGGTAAGGGAGGTGTATATGGGCTCTTTCTAATCTGCGTCTACAAACAACTCATGGTCCAGGCTGATCCGGATACGGATATGACGATGTGTATATACCACTACATAATACATAAACAAAGCTCCATCTCCCCGTCTAGAGTCTAGATGTGGTTGAGACCTCCTGAAGACGATTTCTTATCTACCAATTGCAATCGTTGGAAAAAATTCTGTCTCGCTGTATGTCTTCATTGGTGGGGGGTTTGGTCCGGTTGCGGTCTGATGGCCCCTTTTCTTTTTCTAAACGAGGCCAAATGTCTCAACCTTCCGTTGCGATTCCCGAAATCCATACCGGGCAAACAACGATGTCATATAATATTATCAATCTTGAGCCATACCATTTCTTTGCACCTCTCATGCATACGTCTCCCTGTTCTCGCATCCTTAACATTATCTCATATAATATCTATCTCTCTAACCTCTTCCTCCTTCTCTCTACACATCTCCTCTCAAAATTCGCATTCAGGATGTTCAAGATCATTAATGAATAATATGTAGAGGTGGTTCAATTGAACACTTATTGGACATTCTAGTAGGAGGACTCTAACATTGCGCAGTCAAGCCTTTCCTTTCTTCTCGCCTCTCCTTGAATGATTGTTAGTTTCTGTTTGCGCGAACTTTTGTGTTGGTTCTCTCTTCTCTGACCTCTATCTCTCCAGGATTCATCTACCTTGAATTTCCTCGGCGCTTCTCGTCCGCGATGGCTGCTATATTCCCAAATGCATCCGCACATCACACATATGAACTTTTCAATCGTTTGATTAACACGACAGAAATTCCAGAACCCTGAGTAATCCCTGAAGTTAGACCAATGATGTCTCTCACAATGCAACCTTCATTTAATTTCCACCTAGCCCTCGTCGTCACGTACATCACAACACTCCCATCCCCCTCTTTCTCCTCATGCATCCAATCCAATCCTTCTCACCGCACCCATTCCGACCCCCTACCTCACCCAAGCCCCTCGTCCTCAAAGCAACCCCAACTTCCCCACCCTCCGCCTCAACTCCTCCAAAATCCCCAGCAACTCCTCAACCCTCTCCTGCACCACTTTCTTCGGCCCCTCCCTCACCTCCTCCGGAATCTCCTTCTGAGAGTGGTACTCGCCGTCCAAGTTCGTGTACTGCTGGTAGATCTCGCTGAACCAGTACTCGTGCAGCTCCTTCACGAGTGCGGTGGCGCGGTGGAAGAGCGTGAGGCAGTCCGTGCTGGTGGGGGCAGTGGTGAGTGGGTTCTGAGAAGTAGAGAGGGAGGCGGAAGCTGGGGTGGAGGCTTGGGTGTTGGTGTTGGTGTTGGGTGCTGCCATGGCTTTCTGTTCCCGATCGGGCGTTGTTTTGTTCTTGGGTTATGGTTTTGGTTTTGGTCTTGGGTGTGGGTGTAGGATGAGTAGCTACTACGAGCTAAAGGAGTAGGATGATGGGGTTCAGACCAGTTTCTAGAGGATGAGAGGCCTATATAAATAAGGACAATCCCTCGCATCAAGAATGTTTCCTGCTTCCTTCCAAGGTAGAAAGAACGAAGCCTTTCGCACATTAATTCCAACACACAAGGCTTTGCAGAAATGGGACAATGAAATGTAAGTAAAGAGATACCAAACTCTGCTAAAGGCTAGACGCAGGCACATGCGAGCTGACCTAGTTGGGCTAGTATATAAAATATCTGGACGCTACGTACGGATTTCAGCTAAAGCTGACTTTTTAACGAGAATGCGCCTGAGACGTTCAAGGATATGCTGCATTTCTAGCTGCCAAAAGAATAAAAACTTTATGCAGCGCCTTTCTTTGTATAGTTTGCATCCTTCAATTCATATTATATGCGCCAGCATTGGCGTTAGCACGATTAACATAATGATGTGCGCAATGCTGTATGCAAAGCTAGTCATAATTTATTCCCTATTCCTCCTCTCCTTCTTCTCCTTCTCCTCCTTCTTCTTCGCTAGATGATACTCTCAGTACATGCTTCTCTGCAACCTTTCTTCGATTCTCAAACGTGTCTCCGGATCAATTCCCTATCCACCTACGTTGTATCTCACCCCAACGTTAAAATTCTCCCCCCTTCACTTATAGCTTTAAGCTTTGCATTTTAGAAAGGAAGTTTTGCAATTGAATTCCGCCTGTTGTCTTGTATAAGTACTTTCAAAATGCACTTTCCTTTATAATGAATCCTTTTTAGTTATACTGCAGTTTAAAAATAAAAGTTCCAATGCCCTTTTTAGTGATGCTCGCTAAGCTTCAGGGCTTGCTAGAGATGGGGTGGGTTAAGAATGGAAGTGGAATGGAGGAGGCGACGATTAAGATTTATAGTAACAAAATTGCCTTGTTTTTTAAAGATACTATTATCTTAAACCATGACCAATGACCCTACTGGCTCTGTTCTGTAGAGAAAGGCTAATTGCGTACTTTACTAATTATTCTCAGTTGTGAGAGAGTGGAAACCTGTCGTCGATCCACGAGTACAAGGCAAGAAGATCATGCTCAAAAAAAATCGTATTTATTAGAGTTTTCATATCTTTAAAGCCGAGAGTTAAGATCTATTGTATTTAGAGTCTTTTAGAAGATGATTTTTGGTTAGCTCTTTAATAACGTCCAATTATTTGTTGGGTATGAGAGATTAGTAGTTTGACATTCTGTGTTACTATGTCAATTGAGAGCTTATGCTTATTATTTCAAAAATCAGGTAATTCTAAAATCATTCAAAAATCTGAAGCCACACGCTTTCCAGTATTTATCACCATCCTGCAACTCTCTTTGCTTCCTCCCAACTCGTCCTTCCGAAAGTCCACTTCAGACTCTCATAACCATCATGTCTCCAATGCGATCCAGGAACCTCCAACCCCTGCAATCCAAGACTTCTCATCATAGCCACAAATGATTCATTTGCCGTCATAGCCTCGAGAAACACCTCTTCCCTCCTAAGAATATTGAATGCATAGTCAATCACAGCTCGAAACGCCTCCTTCCCATATCCTTGCCCAGCGTATGGATGATGAATATAGCCGCCAATTTCGCTACCTCTTTCACCATAGTCTGGCATACAGATTTGAATGAAGCCTATCAAAGTACCTTCTTTGACATTCAGCCATGGGTCCGTAGGTGGGAATTCCGGTTGGATAATGAAAAGATCGACTTGACCAGCTTCGGCATCACGCGCTAAGCCTTGGTATAAAGCCCCCTCAGACGCGCCAGCATTTTGAATCGCGCCAAATTGGTTGTTCCTGGGATCACTGCGAATAATCCTGAGCTTTCCCGCTTCGTCGGGGTTGAAACTCTTTATCAAAAGATTTCGAGTACGGATTTCGTGGTAGCGTGGACTCATAGTGATTCAAGATACCTGTTTGGTAGAGTGTGCGTGTCTTAAGTTTAGAATCTGTAGGTGTATGTGTTGCAAGTGTCTTGTTATTGTGTTTGTATTTGTGTGTGCTCGAGCTTGTGCTTGTGCTTGTGCTTGTCTTGAGGAGGATGAAGATGAAGATAAAAAAAGAAATCGAAAATAAATGGTTGCACTTATAGACGTCCTTAACTGCTCCTCCATTCAGAAGATTTATCGAGTCATACAGAGTAGCACAGAGATACGGAGACCAATCATAATAAATCACTCAATTTTCGCTCTTGGAACGTGAATGTTCCATCATTTACAAGAAAAACTGACTGTTAATCATTATTCACATCAGTTCAAACGTCAGATCGCCTGATATGAGCCAGGATTATCAGTGCCAAGGAAAGATTATTGCCCATTATTCCAGTTCATGGAGCCAACTCAAAGTTTCCATAGTCAACGACTTTTATTCAAAATTGATTTCCGATACCAGCGACTCATTCAAGAATCTTGGTGATCTAACTACTCAATACGCTTTAACAGTTCGACCATCCCGAGCACTGGCTGGATCTTTCGCTAATCTAGCCAGAGCTGTTTTCTGGCTGACCCACTCATCAGCAGTAACCTCAATCTCACCGTCCCCACTCTTTGTTAATTCAATCAGACTTCCTTCCAAAGCGAGTCTCTTCATACTTGCTTTGGCCTCTGCTCTCATGAGATACGCAATGCTGTACCGCGTGAAATTTGCTTGTTCTCCTGGCGGGAACGTGACACGGTGAGGATTGCTTCGCAAGATGCCTCCTGTCCATTCTCTCATCATGTCGCCGATATTCACAATGGCGCATCCTGGCATAGGCTTGACGTATCGCCAGTTCTCTTCTCGACTTTCTGAGCCGGCTGGGAGTATCTGAAGACCACCTATGATATTGAAGAGCAAGGTGACAGTACCGACATCGGTGTGACCGAAAAGGCTGGTGCGGCGGTCACCCTCAGGTTGCGGAGGGTATTTCAAGAAGCGGACGATTGTCCCAGATTCTCTGTCCAGCTTTTGGCGGGACTCCAGAGTGCCTTCTGGGAGGCGGAGGTGTCGGTCTAGAAGCAACAAAAGTTGAGATACAACGTTGTGGGAGACTGTGATGAAAGGGATGAGGATCGAGCGGTTTGATTCGATTGCTGCAGGATTGGGCTTTGGGGAAGCAGTGCCCATGATGTCGTCTTGGCTTAGGACGTACCATTCGAAGCGATCGGGCAGCCCCGACTCGACTTTAGTTGAGCCAAATGCATTGTATCTATTTTCATGTTGTTAGTGTTTCGCATTAAAAGGTAGGTAAGAGAAATGAGATTGTCGATAGCAGACGACTTGATCGATCATTACAATGAATGTAGGATACTAACCCCAGAATGCCAGGTGGAGGATAAGTATATTTATTAAGCTCCTCGGGACTCTCATGAAATAAGGCTTCGTTGACCTTAAAGAGCTCTTCCACTAATGTGAGGAGACTGGCACCAATGGAAGCACGCCTCAAATCAAGGAGGAAGAAACCATCGTTCTTGCATGCCTCGAAAAGTTGCATCGACTCCTTTTCATCTCCAGCTAGAAGTTTCTCGAGTGAAAGAGTAGACAAATGTGCAATAGGGACATTGTCAGGAAATGGAGGGGTGTTGGCGAAAAGCTTTTCTGAAGGCATGATCACGTCGTACTTGAATAGTGAGAGAACAGAATTAATTCATCAGAAAGTTAAGCACGAGTTTATATATACCCATTTTCTCGTAGCTGGAGTGACAACTCTGGACCTTGAAGCCTACATGAGTCGAAACCTTGTCCGTTCCTTCGTTGCGTGCAGAGCTTACGCCGATCATACTACAAAGAGTGAAAATGCGAGGATCGGCGTTGGGTTTTGCCGGCAATTACATCTCAAAACCTTGTCGAGTAAGCTTACAACCGGAGACTAAACAAGTGACATGCTTAATTGATGCTACACGTCGCATTGTGGATAAATTTCGAGCTCGAGGAAGAATATCATCGAAGTGCTGCTCAGGCATCTAGGATTACTATTCCGAGACCTCCGTAATACCGCCGGGAGGCGAACACACAAGTGAAATGTGAAAAACATCAAGAAGAAAGGTTGAAAGCGGTCGTTCAACATTATAAGTAATTTAAATAGCTTGCCGGTTTTACTGGTTCGGTATGGTACATTTCCTCTTGATAATGACAGGACTAGAATGGAGTCTTCCACAGGTTCCTCGCCAAGCTATTCAACAAATCAGCTTTGTTCCGGTTTGCCCCTTTCTGTTCGTACTCATATGGAATGGTACTCCTTCCGGTGTTTGATAAGATCTCTCTCCCTGAAAAAGCCATATTTCCGCTTCCGAGAACATCCAACCTCCCCGCATGGAAATGGGGTTTCGTCATGAAAAGTTCGCATGTGCTTAGTGACTTCAGCTTGCGTCATGAATCTACTACGGTGCTTCTGAACTTCGAATTTGTTTTGATGAGTTCCTTGATCGGGCTGCGGGAAGCAGTCCTTATGCGGACAAAATAGCATCTCATTTTCGTGGCCTCCGACACTTATTCTAGTGTTAGACTTCGAGGAAGACAGGGCACTTCGCTCGATGCGGTGATGGCCTCGTAAATGTTGTGTGAGATGGTCTCGACGTTTGAACGCCTTTGTGCCATCGTACTTCTCACAGTATGGACATGGAAATAGTGCCGTCGGATTGAACTGCCGAACATGACGAATTAGACAATCTTCCCTTGAAAATTTCCTGAAACATCTACAAACAAACGGTGCATGAAGAGTTTCTTTCGCATGGAGGTCCAATGATGTCTTGTTCTTGAATGTCGAATTGCATTCATGACAACGTATATCAGTTTCGTCGCCCAGAATGCCATGAGAGATAAACTCATGTTGAGGGTTAAGGTCTATCATCGTCCAATGTGGATCGACTGCTCTCGGTACTAAGTCTGAACTTTGGTCATCCCCGCATGATTGGAGTTCTCTATACTTAGATCAGCAGTCTTATCTAAGATCGGAGTAGTGCCTTCCCTACTCAGTGGTAATTATGGGCGACTTGTTCGAGAACGTTTTATCAATTACAACTCCAAGCTTGTTGGTATTGTCAATAGACAATGTGGACATAGATTCCGTTTGATAGGGGTCCTTGAAGCTCAAAGGAGAGTCATGGAAAAAACTATTCGACTCGAGCTCAATTCCCAGTATCCATCCATCGAGGTCGGATATTGAGTTCGAAGTTGTGCCATCTGGATAGAAGTAGTCGTAGGAGCAATCCAAGTCTAGAGACTCCTGAAATGAATCTTTGAAAATGGAATCTTCTTGTCCTTGGGAACTATTCGCGGATCCAGTCTTTTTGAGGTTTTCGTCTGAGCATAGGGGCCGGAAGGCTGTCGAGTCTAATCTCCACCAATTGTCATCGCTGTAATCGTAGCCTCGTGGGAGGCAGGTTGGTGGAACCCAAAAGCTGTTTTGAGTGCCGGCAAGCCAGGGAGGCGAGACGGGCAACGAATAGGTGGATGAGGACATCGCGAAGTGAAAGTTCAGTGGTACCGTAATACCTCGACCCGGGTTCTTACCGTGTAATTATCGTACGAGAATTCTGCGGGATCTTTCTTGTTTAAGAGCTTGAGGCGAGGATTATTCCTGGTTGAAAAAAAGCAAATGCTAGTAGGGCGGGAAAAGGCTGCCAGTCCAAAAAGGGCGGATTTCCGCCCTTTTCATCCCAATCGGGATTGCTAAGCGAAGGAAGTTTCGTCCCCATGGCCTTCCAGAGCCAATCTAATCAACGCTTAGAGTGTAGCCGCCCCAGTCAGTTGGTGGTGTCTACCAATCAGCGTACATACGGCATCCAGTACCCTTTTACGCAAGATGAGTCAAGAAGAATCGGTGAGCAGCTCCGCCAGTTCCGCAAATTGCAGGTGCTAATGCTCTCAATGGCATTTCAAGCCCTCGTGGTGCTGAGGTGAGAGCAAAGATGGTATGGTGAGGTAGAAGCTCATCTGTGAAGACTGCACTGTATATAATCAAGAGCTGTAGATTCTTCGCTCTAATAGGCATAATCTTGCAAGTTCCAAGATGCCCGAGTCTCAGGACGCTCATCGGCTAATTTGAATCAATGCTTCCGCATTTCTTGAACAAGCCAAGAAGGCTTATCGGAATCAATTGCCAGATACCTGTTCCGGTGCCGAGATCCAGTCTTTCTCTACCTCAATTTGACTTCAATTCATGCTTTGAGGGTCAACTGATACCAACGTCTTCGTCCAGCATGGCATACTCTGGGGTTAAGTAAGAGACGAATATCTGCAGGCTAAAATTGGGAGAATTCTTGAGCAGCCCTAACTCCTCGCTTATCTGGGAGGCCAAAGCCAAGAACTGCGGTGCGTGGATCGGATACGGCTCATCTGGCATGTTTCGAGACAAGAAAATATGGGTTCAAAATGCTGATGTAATTTTGACACGAGCAGCGGATCGAAGAATCTCTTGCGGAATTTTGACTTTAACTTCGTTTACTAGTACCAGCCGCTGGAGTTAGAGTATCGGGGTGTTTTAAGATGTTAGAGGCGTGGTTCGTGGCTTTCGATAGAGATCAGTCTTAGTTCCTTTCGATGAGATTTTCTTGGTTGTGGCGATGGTAATGCCCCTAGATGGATTTATTCTAATCTCCCATAAACCATCATTGTAAAATTAGAAGCCCCCCTGTGACAGGAAAGTTCTGCTCATGCTTCTCTATCGGTAGTAATCTATAAAGAAAAGGAGAGACTTTCTCTGAAAATGACTTTTTGGGGCGCTATTGCCACGACTCCTCTACATCATTCACTATTGGGAACCCCGCGGATTCGCCGACATTATAAGCCCGCGTCGCGTACTCTTCTCTATCATTGAAGATCTCCTCTGCTTGTGCCCCCGTGACAACTTGTCCAATGCGGACCTTGGGGATGTTCCATAGAGGAATATTGCACATAAGTGCCACTTCTTTCTGCCTCTCTAAGAAGCTCTCCACTTTAGCTTCCAAAGAAGGCCAGAAATCCTGCTCCGACCCGCCATTGTGGCGGAGATGCTCGCGTAAGGTTTGGAAGAAACGAGTACCACGATCGAGCCAATAAGCGGAGAACATATCAGCAACAGTGTAGGGAAGGAATCGCCAGAGAGCGTTCTCAGTCTCGACGTGGCCCCAACGATCCTCCCCTGGAGCCTCCTGGTAGTCCGGATCAAAAAGTTCTTTTTCGGGCTTGGTGGATCTGTGATGCCGCACGAGTAAGAATTCTTTCAAATTCCCAAATATTCGAATGGCATGTGATTGGCAGTCGTCTCGGAATTCATAAACTTCAGCCAAAGCCAACTTTTCCACGCGTTTCAGATCATCAGGAGACAATTGGCCGATATTCCACGGTCCTTGATCAAGACTTTTGGATATTTTATCGTGTTCATAGTGCCTGTTCCAAGTAACGGAGAGATAGAGAATATCATGATGGAAGTTGAACCAAGTCCGTGGGCCTGAGGTGCGATGGCGGAACGTCAACTCGTACCCAGCGCGCTTCATGGTGTCACGAGACTCCCGGCAAGTATGGAGCAGGGCAGGTATAGGACAGCTACTCCAGAGGTAGCCGCGACGAGTTGCATCGAATACCTGGTACATGTTTCGGCAATCGGTGAGGAGATGCAAAGGCAGTTCTGGTCTGGGTCGGCTGGAGGTGAACTTGTAGCTTTCTAGTTGTGTTTGCAGCTTTCCTTCCGGCTTCCTGTTCGGATATTTCCAAGCTTGACTGAAGTGCTGCAACCCAGGGTCAATCTTGTACAACGACGGTATTGATGTTCTTGCATAGCAAATATTCGTAGCTGTCCATGCATCTTCGTCATATTCTTGGTCCTCGCAGTCCAAATACACCTGATCGAGGTCGTCGACTACTCTAGGATCCATATAGAACTTGGAGTACAAGTCTTTGTTGTACTCTTCCTCATTATACTGCTCCGTAATACGCTCCTCCAGGCGGACGAGGCGAGATTCGGGCATGGCGGCTAGCCATATCTCACTGCGAATCTCGAGTGGAAGCCTCTGGAAAGGTTCGAACATGTTGAAACATCTGATCAACTTGCATAAAGATAGGATCGCGAGTTACAATAGTGGCGCGCCGCATATGGCAAACATAGGCCACATCTTCGAAAGATGGGAGAAAATGGACAACGAGGAAGCTGAAAGTCCACGTGCCGCACGGACATCGTGCAGAACGCAGTCACGTGCTAGCGCAGATACCACGAATCACGAAACGAGTCGACTCGACCATTCTCGCAATGCCATCGGGACCTAAAGGAGACAGGCTGCACATTCGTATCATTCGATATGGAGACTGCTCAGGGCCTGGACAAACAAAATTGAAGCAATCAATGCATCCGTACGTGATATGGTGGGAGCATCCACCGAGAGAAGGTTTGTATCTGCAATGTCCAAGAGCTTTGCCTGACATTGCATGTGCCTAGCTGACAGTGAGTGACAGATGATGGACCGAGATCGTGCAGCACTGTAACAATGAGCTCAGCTTCTGCTGATCCTTCCACACGACCCCACCCTCTGATACGCCAGGCCCAATGTCTTGGGCCTTGGGCTTATCTCAATAGGCCGCCACGAATGCATACAGGGCCTTACTCCTGCTCGAGAGGCGCTGGGTGAGTTCGTTGGCCTCAATATGGCACATTCCATTGGTTTATGACCCTAAATCAGTGAATGGGGAAGTTTTCCACTTGCATGCTTGATGAGCTTTTCTACTCTACAGAAGCCATGGGAAAGATGCACTCGACGACCTTCGCCCAGAGTGGTTCATAAGCAAGCTAGCTTACCAGCTTATTTAAAAGCTGACTGTTTAAGTTAATCAGCTAGATTTTTTGAAAGTTAGAAGTCAATAAATCATGATTTTTTAAACTTATAAGCAATTTATAAGCTATTTTATTTAATTTTCACGATTTTGGAGTTTGTTTTAGTAGAAATTTTAGTGTTTTAGTAAGGTTTTCGGCTCGGAAAAACCTAATGGAAGGCCTCTAATTGGCTAGATTTAATCGAATAAATATATTAAATGAAAACACTAAACTAAAACATTATAATTTCTATTTAATAAATAGCCGTTTTAATTTAAATTATAGCTTTAAGATAATTAACGCTTTTGATGCTTAAGCAAATTAATCTCATAGACTCACAAACCGATGATATAACTTCTGCAAACGCTCTATTTAATGCCTTTGATTTTTTAGGGCATAAGGAGGGTTCGACCATTTCGAATAGTCCGCGAGATCGATGCTCTCGACCAACCCCGATATATAATACGAATTACAACTTCTACAAGCTTCCCAATTTTATAAAGCCTATTAACTACTCTCCTTACGGCCTTAGAGAGCCTTTATTTAATAATAGACTTTTTAATATAAATAAATTACGTAAACATTACATTATTGCGAATGCTTTCAAAAAGCTTAGAAATTCGTGGGTATAGCGGGTTGGGTATGCTCTCATCGCCGAGAGGGCTAACAAAAAGCCATTTGTATAGTGCTGCAAGCTATATATATTACTTATAATTCCTACTATAATGTACTAATTCCCACTAAATCATTACAACACTTATTTCTCTAAATAGCGAGAGCATTATTTTTATACGAATACTTTTAAAAATATTTACGCCTACTTTACTCAAATCCATTTTCTAAACGAATAAGAAGATATATAGCGTATAGTAGAGAGCGAGGATGTAAAAGTATAAGCTTTTGGATTAGTTAATAGCTCCCATTAAATAATTATTCTATTTCGATAGCTTAAATTCAAAAACGCGTTTATAGAATAGATAGTTTATAACAAAATCAAATATAGGAAAGCAACGTTTTATAAACTACTATATTTATTTAAAATTGCTAACGCTGAAGCTATTACGGCAATGCCTACCTTCTATTCTATAATTGCACGTTGGATTTATAATACGTTTAATTACTTTAAGCTTAAAGTAATTAAAGAAATACGAAACGCTCGATCTAAAATAATTATATTATTTAATAGATAGGGATTAAAGCATAAGAAGATTAGTTTTGTTGGAGTAGTGGTACATTTTATCGATACGTATTATTATTACGTAACTCGCTTTATTAGTTTGCCAAAGCTACCAAATCATGAAAAACGCGATATTAGTATACATACAAATAATGTACTATAATCCCATATTAATAATATATATACAAATTAAATTAAAGTTATACTTCCCCTTTTAAAACGATTCGATATTAATAGTAGCAATTTAGGCTATTTTGTTTTAAACAACGCTATTAACAACGATACGACGTTTAATAAATTGGCAAAGATTCTTAAATTCGACAAGCAAAAGCATAGGCTTCGTTGTATTAGCTATATCTTCAACTTTATCGCCGAAGCGTATTTATTCGGCCAAAACGCTTCCAATGTAAGGAGTCAGGCCCTTGGGAGCTCGAGGCTAGGCCTCGGCTGGGCTATCGTACGGAGGGGATACGGTGGCTGCCAGGCCCTTGGCCAGGTGATAGTCAAGTAACTGTTAGAAGGTTGCTATAGTAACTCTTTATATCCGCTAATCAAAACTATAGTTCGATTCAGCATTAAGCTTACTTTAGTTTTATATCGAGTTTAATAATAATATATCGCAACTATACCTTAAGTTATTTAAATAATTTAGTCTATTATATTTTGAACTCGATCCCTTCACGAATAGTTTATAAAACGACGCCGTATATATACTAAACTAATTACGACTCGAAGAATGCCGAGATCTATATTAAAAGAAAGTTATTGGAACGAAATTTATAAAATTAAATATTAAAACGGGATTTATAGAATTAAATATTAAAATAGGATTTATAGAATTAAATATTAAAACGGGATCTACAAAATTAAATATCGAAATAGCATTGAAACAATATCGATTTATTTACAAGTTAAAAAAGAGTATAAAGATAAATAAAATAATAAAGCCATAAATAAATACTATAAATAGAAGTAATTCGAGGCCTTAAAAGCAGACTATAAATAGGGAATAAATATAGGAATAACATCGCTAATAATAGAAGATTAATGCCTAGCTACTATAGAGTTTAAATAATATCCGAGCTGCTTTTCGTACATTTACTATATTCGAACTATCTGCGATATAAGCATTATAGCAAGTAGAACGGCACGGGGACGAATTAGTGAGAAATCGAAAGCTTAAATATTCTTTATTTCACTCGAACAAGTTCGATAGATAGAATTGTACGGCGTATTTAATATTTAAAGATTACTTTTAAATTAAATTTAGGATCGATTCGAAAGCTATTGGGGAAGAGATAAAAAAAGTATAGTATAGTTACGAATATTTTGCAAGCAAAGTATTAAAGCGGATTTTCCTATAGCTAGCTTTAATCGAAGCGAGGCAAAAACTTTTTAAAATCGAGGATTTCTTTATTTAATTAAATGCAATATTTAGTAATTCCCAAAATATTTAAAAAGCTTTGGAATAAATTAATTTCAAAAAGCAAAAAAGCTAGCTCTTTTAAGAATTCCTATAGAAATTCGAGTAAAAGCTACTAAAAGTAGAAAAATAAAAGTTTTCGAACGAGGTTCGAAAAAGTTATTTATAATTAGCAATTTTTAAAAAAATTAAAAAGAAGTTAATAATTATCGAAAAGCTTGCTAAATACGAAAATTTCGTTAATTAATTATAATGTAAGGAACGAGCAGAGCAAGTCATACAGTTGTATTCAAGAATAACTAAGACAACCTTTAGAAAAGGGTGTGGGGAGAGCCTGTCTAATATACAGGCGCAAGAGCCTTAAAGGGAGCTAGTATCGCTTCCTTTGAGCCTACAGGACAAAGCATGGAAGGCGCTAGTCCTAATCTGGCAATCCTAACCCTTTGTATGCTTTAATGACCGATATTCGTTATAGTACCCCCTCCCTTGAAATCCTAGGTTACTTAACCTAAATTACGGCTTGAAAAAGTTGCGGCCTAAAATATAAGGCTAATTTTCGGGTTTAAACCCGAAAATTGGCCTAATTTCTAAAGTATTAAAAACAATAAAAACAACGTAGTAAAAATAACGCTTTTCCAAATTAAAATCCCTTCTAACTATAATTAAAGCCTATTTTAATAATTTCTTGGGCTTTTTTGTCTTTCGTCTCTATTCTCGTTCGTCCTTGGGGCTAGGGAGTCGTGGATAAGCTAAGTGGAATCCTTGCAATAGGTCCTTTGCGTTCTCGAAGGCTTTCGCGTTATACTATATATTATCCGAGGGCCAGCCCTTCCATTTAATTTAATATTGCAATTTGCTATAATAAAGGCGAGTATTTAATATCTTGGTGACTTCGTACTCCTCCTCGCCGTCGATGATTTCCGGTTCTACAAGGTCGGGGATTTGTCCAAGCAAAGGATTATTAGGATCGAGGCGTAGTAGGCTCGAGTAGAATACGTTATAAATCCTAGTATTTGGCATATCGATTTCATAAGAGGTGTAGCCAATCTTCCATAGAATAGGGTAAGGCCCGATTTGCTTATTATCCAACTTTCGGCAGTCCCGTTTCGTACGAATATTTTTTATAAATACCTATACTTTGTCTTCGATTTAGTAGTTCGGGGCCGGCTTTCGGCGCTAATTTGCAAATCCTTCTATTTTAGTTTGAGCTAAGAAAGTCTCCTTTTGTAGCAAAATCTAAAGCTTCCTTATCTTCTAGGCGAAAACGACAGCCGTTTCTCGATCGTACTTCTCCTTGGTCGTACGGGGAGCTTTAGTTTCCAATTCAAAGTCGAAGTCTATACGGGGGTGGTAGCCTTTATTGGCAAAGAATGGGCTTACTTAAGTAGTATCCAAAACGTGACCGTTAATAGCGAATTCGGCCATAGAGAGCTAGGGGACCTAGTCGTCTTGTTGGTAATTAACGTACGTCCTGAGGTAGCGTTCCATTTCGCTGTTGGCAATTTCAGTTTATCCATTCGACTGCGGGTGGAAGGTAATAGAGAGTCGTGCCGTAATCTTAAGTATTCGGCACAAGTGTTTCCATACTTCCACTGTGAATTGTACTCCTCGATCGGAGATAGCAGAGTCGAATAGTCTATGATATTTCCATACGTACTTTATAAGCAAATAAGCTGTCTTTTCGATAGAGGTTCCATCCTCTCCTAAGAGGCAGGGAATGAAGTGGCGTTTTTTGGATAGTCGGCATATAACTACGAGGATAGCGTTATAGCCTTCACAAAGCGGTAGTCTAGTGACGAAGTCCATTGAGATATCTTGCCAGGGCTATAGAGGTATTGGCAGAGGATTGAGGAGTCCATTGTATATATCCTTTGAAGCCTTACTACGTCGGCAGTCGTGATAGTTTTATATGAATTAAGTGACTGTCTTGTCTATACGAGGCCAATAGTAATAGCGTTTCAAATAGGTCAAGGTTTTGGCAACTCCGGGGTGCCCGACTGAAGGTTGGCTATGAACTCTTTTAATTAAATTAATTTAAAGGTCGTTTAATACCCAAGCTTTGCCTTTAAATCGAAGGAGTCTATAATTGTCGATACTGCAGTATAGTAGAGAGACGTCGAGGCTAACTCGTTCCTTTTCTTTCAATTTCTTTAAAGTATTAAAATAAAACTTATTTACTTTTTACGCTTAACGAATTTCTTTTATCGCGTCTAATTTAATATTAAGCAATTAGTGCGTTAATATAGCTTTTGAGATAGTCTTTAAAGCGAGGTCCTCTCGTATAGTAGAGAAAAATCGGTGCGATAAAAGTAAGATTTAATTTATATACTTTTGGCGTTCGTTCGTATCGTTTTAAGGGAAATCGCCTATCCTCCTTGTTAAAGCATCGGCCTTGCCGTTTAGTTTGCTAAAACGGTATTAAATCTTAAAGTGGAATTGCGATAGAAATTCAGCCTATCTAGCTTATCGACGAGTAAGTTTTTTAGTAGTAGTAAAATACTTTAAATTCTTGTAATTAGTAAGGATTTAAATAAGAAGTCCAATTCCTTCTAATTTAAAGCGCTACTTTTCCAAGAAACGTACGATAGCTAAAAGTTTTTTATCGTAGATTTCATAATTGTATTCGGCGGGGACCATCTTCTTAGAAAAGTAGGCTATCGGGTGAAGCAGGCCGTCGGAGTTAGCGAACTAAAAAAGCACTCTAAAAAACATATAATTAGAGGCGTTAGTTTCCAAATAATAAGCCTTATCTTTATCGAAATGAAATAATACTAGTTTAATGCTAACGATATCCTTTATTAATTGGAAAGCAATTTGGCATTTATTACTCCATACGAATAGCGTATCTTTCTTCTATAGAGCAGTCAAAAGAGCTAGGATTCGCGAGTAATCGGTAATGAATTTGCAGTAAAAGTTATAGAATCCCGTGAATAAAGCTATTTCGATGGCGGTATTCGAAGTAGGCTAATTCTTAATAGTTTATACTTTGGCAAAGTCCATCTCAACTTTAGTAGTACTAACTATAAGTCCTAGAAACTTAATACGAGTAACGTGAAACTCGCATTTCTTAATATCGGCCTATAGGCTAGCGTTAATTAAAAGCTGTAGAACGTATTGGACGTATTCTATATAGTTTTGTTCGTTTTTATTATAAATGAGGATATTATTTAAGTAAGCAATAGCGAATTGGCCTAGGCAATCCTAAAGAGTCTCGTTGATATACCTTTGAAAAGTAGCTGGTCCATTGCAAAGTCCAAATAGCAGTACTTTTAATTTGAATTATCTATAGCAAGTGGTGAAAGTAGTTAAATCTTCGCTTTCCTCGTTTATACGCACACGGTTAAAGGCGTGCCGTACGTCTAATCGAGTGAAGATTTTAGTACTATTCAACTAAGCCAAAGTCTCGTCCATAAGGGGCAAAGGGTATTTGTCCTTCTTGGTAATTACATTAAAGCGACGGTAGTCTACGTAGAATCGTAATCCTCCACCCGGCTTCTTAACAAATAAAACTAGTGAAGACTAAAAAGCTTTGCTAGCCGTAATAAATCCCTTGAACAAATTCTTATTAATATAGTTCTTAACTAATTCGAGTTCCTTTTGAGATATACGATAGCTTTTAGTATAAGTGGGGACTTGTTTATCGGTAAATTTAATGTAGTAATTATATTTACGATATAGAGGCAAAGTATTGGCCTCCTTTTTAGAGAAAGTTTTAATAAAATAATAGTATTTTATAGGAACTATTAATTTGGAGTTAATCTTCTCTTTCTTTTTCTTTTCGGCTTTTTTATAAATTTCCTTTATAAAAATGGCAAAGGCATAGTATAGGCCTTCCTCATAAGTGTTGCGGCTCTTGTTGATTAGAGAGATTATAAAAGCGGCTCCAATTATATAAATAGTAGTCCGTTCGAGAGGCTTGCTTATACTAGCAGGTCTACGCAAGATCTTGGTCACTTTAGGTATGGGTTTGTCCTCCAAGGTAGTTGCAAAGGCAGAAGCTGTTGAAGTTAAAGCAAGTATAATTCCCAAAGTAGTTAGCGACGCTATTTCGAAGTTATATCGAGCTTCGATATAAGTACAATATCCATACTTAAATTCAATAAATTCATTAATAAAATTAATCTTTACACTATAGTAATGCATTTATTACTTGCTAATAATAGCCTAGTAAATAAGATTTGTAATGTAGAAATAAACGTTATCGGTAGTATAATTCTAAATTCGTATACGGGAATATATAATATAAGTTATATATGCCTTCCCATCTTCGCTATAGCCTTCGATTTCTTTAAACTTAGCTAGCTCGACGAAATCGATATCTAACACTTCGCACACTCTTTATATAATTTCGAAATTAATATAGTTTTTTCCGCGAGCGCCTATATTTATCAAAGCTTATATAGTAATCTTATTATCTCCAATTATTATATAGTTTAAAAGAAGGGGTAAGTCTTCGTACGGGGCGTCGAAAATTAAACTAATATGCGTAAAAGATAGTTTCCTAATAGCGACTTCTTTAAAAATTATTCGTTTTTCGAATCGGTTTTATAATTAAAATAGCGATTTAATTATCGATTATAATTAAAGTCGTAGTTATCGTCGACGTCGGTATTAGCCTCGGATAAGTGTTCCACGTTATTTACCTTCGAGGGCTTGTCCTTTCTCTAGGGGCAATCGGGTGACTTGTGACCGGGCTTTCTATAGCTATAGCACTCTATTTCTATTTTAATAGTGGGCTTGAAGTAGGGCTTTGGCGTCGCGATTCCGGCAGGCGCGGGAGCTGAAAACTGAGGAGGTCGAGAAGTCGTAAGGAAAGGAGGAGTTCGAGGTCATCGAATTACGGATCTCTCCTTTCGTTCACGTCTCTATTCTTGTTTTTCCTTTTGCTAATTAACGGTTTGGATATTGTTGTAGTAAATAGCACACTTTTTGGCTAGCTCATTTATAATTTGGCAGTCGATTACTATAACTAAAGCAGCTTGTAGTTTAATACTAAGCTTTTTGCGAAACTCGTGCAATTTAGTATCTTTAGTTATGGGAAGTTCTATTGTAATACGTTTCCATTCGACGTAGAAGTTTTAGAAATCGCTTTTATAGTATAATTTATTAAATTTATTTTATAAGTTTTTAATTCTATTCGAATTATTGTAATGCTTATCCATGTTTGTGAAAATCTCTTTTACACTAGTGTAAGCAATGGGAGAGTCGATTTGGAATTTAGCCCGTAATTGCTTGGCGGCCAAGTTAATTACTTTACTTTTAACATATGCTATTTTAATTTTTTCAATGGGGAAGTGATTAGCGTTAATATCGAGCTTGATTATTATAGTAGTTTTCCAATTATCGTATTTGGCTTTGTCCAATTTAGTGAAAGATTTAGGATATAATAAGCGTTCGGATTTTGGGGGTTTGGATTCGTAGGGGACAAAATCGGAACGTAAAGTAGGTCGATTCTCGTAATATCGAATTACTACGTCTTTGTTTTGCAAGGCGACGTTAGCGGACTTAAAAAGCTTTTAGGCTTCGTCGAATAACTTCTCCAACTATTAGTAATCGTTAAAAGTTTTGCATACGAAGTCTAGGGCTTTTTGCTAAAGTTGTTCATCGCCATTTGCTAGTGTAGCTTAAATTGCGGCCTTTTGTATATTTCTAGCGATGGGGTGCATATCTTCGTCGTCGGTATTATAGAAATTTGAATGCCGGGGGCGTTTAATGTTTTAAAGGGAAATCTAATCGATTAGAAGATTTGCACTATTATTTTTCGCTATTTTATCGATATATTTGTAATATGGAAAGGAGATTTATTATTAAACGGTATAAATAAATCTTTAGCGCGTAGAGGCTAGCAACTTGTGAATCGAAACTATATAAAGAACAAAATCACGTAGGGGATCCTGGATTTATATATTTAAATAAGTAATATAAAGGAGTTCTATGTAAAGGGAACAGATTCTCGCGAAGGGGAGAATATAGAGGGCGTCACCGTTTTATGTAGGGAAATTAGTATCAAACGCTACAAATTCTCGTAGGGGAGTTTGTACTGCTACGAACGTTCTTCCAAAACTATAGTGCTTCGAGTTTTGGCGTATATGCAAGGTAACAAATTCATTAAAGTCTTCTGTAAAAAATTAAGTAAGTATTAGTCTTAGTTATTATATGGGAAACGAGTAGAGCAAGTTATATAGTTATATTTAAAAATAACTAAGATAACCTTTAGAAAAGGGTGTGGGGAGAGCCTATTTAATATACAGGCGCAAAAGCCTCAAAGGGAGCTAGTATCGCTTCCTTTGAGCCTGCAGAACAAAGCATGGAAAGCGCTAGTCCTAATCTGGCAATCCTAACCCTTTATATGCCTTGGTGACCGATATTCGTTATATATAAAGAATATTCGATAATTTTACAAAATTGGACCGATTCGATAGTAAATATAGAATATAAACTAAGCTCTATAATAAACTAAAACGAGGCGGCGAAATGGACTAGGAACCTATACTTTAAGTCGCGTATAAATTAAGTCTAAATCGATTACTAAATAATAAATTAAAAACTTTAGCTAAGTAAATATTAAAGGAGATGCTAAAATAGCGTTATATAATAAACGAATATTTCCGATATAGCGATGCTAGCTACTTTATTACCAAATGCTTTTTAGACTTTACGAAAAAGCCATCGCTCTAACTAAAAAAGCTTAAAGCGACTATTACTACTTTCGAATAAGTACCGAAACGAGTTCGTAAAGTTATTAAATAGAATAAAAAAATTGAGAAATTGAGTTCTAACTTTAAATTAGGTTTAAAAAACGAGTAAACTTTATATAAAATCGTATACGAAATAAAGGGAAATCGAAAGCTTTACGGGAAAAGTAGAGAAAGTTCAAAAAAAATATATATTACGAATTTATAATTATGTTTACTTTAATTAATTATAATTCTTTTGCCAAAATTATAATAAATATTAGATATTTATACTATAAATTCTATAACTCCGCTTATATCACGAGACTAAATTTAAAGCGTATATAAATTAAGCTTTTTCAAATAGAGATATTTAACGATAAAAAAACTAAACGATTTATTTAAAAAATAATCGTAATCGATATTAATCTTAAGGATTACTAAAAGAAAGTATAGTTTTATATTACTTCTTTAGAAAGGTATAATATATTTTTAAGCATGCCTTAAATTAAAAAAAAAAGTATTAAAATTAATAAAAGAGGGAAGCGACTACGAATTAGGCGTAGGTCGGAGCGATATCGGGATCGAAAGAATAAGGAGGATAGAATAAACGATAAGCCATCTACGATAGTTATACGTACGGAGACTATAGCAAATCGAAAGTTGAAAAGTATCGAGCCGGCTTAATTTATATTAATTGCTGCATAGTATATAGTAAAGAATCGAAAGGGGGGGAGAGCATAAGTATTCTCGGCTACGATGCAGAATATCGATAAAGTATTACGTCCAAAGATTTACTTAAATCCTCGTACGAAGTTGTTTCTTTACTTACTTGAATATTTATCGGTATTTAACTAAAACGATATAAATAAGCTACTTTTATATAAGGGTAAAAGAGTCGATTACGCGATCGAATTAAAGTGGAGGAAAAACGGAATTATATCGAAAGTGCTTTGGGGCCCGATGTACGGAATATTTAGGGATAAATTCCTTATTTTACAAAAAACGTTTACTAAATTGCTCGATAAAGAGTTTATATAAGTTAGTAATAGCCTCGTAGCGACTTCGATACTATTTATACGAAAGTCGAAAAAGGGCTTTAAGTTTTATATCGATTATAAAGCTTTAAATAAATTAATTTGTAAAAATCATTACTTATTATCGTTAATCCAAAAAACGTTTCGGAACTTTACCGAGGCTAAATAGTTTATAAAGCTAAACGTAATAGCAGCTTTTTATCGAATATAAATTATAAAAAACGATAAATGGAAAATAACGTTTCGAAGCAAATTCGGTTTATATAAATGGCTTATTACGCTTTTTGGTTTAGTAAACGCTTTAAGTATTTTTTAACGCTATATTAATTAAATACTAAAAAATATTTTAAACGATTTCTACTCGACTTATATTAATAATATTATTATTTTCTCGAAGTTTTGAAAAAAGTATCGAAAATATATTAAAGAGATTCTAAAAAGGCTTCGGGTAATTAATTTATAATGCGATATCGAGAAATACGAATTTAAAATTAAATTAATTAAATACTTAGACTTTATTATCGAGGTAGGGAAAAGTATTCGAATAAATCTCGAAAAGATTAAAACTATTTAAAAATAAAAAGCGCTAATAATTATAAAAAATATATAAAGGTTTTTAAAGTTTGCTAATTTCTATTAAAGGTTTATAAATTATTATTCGAACTTAATTCGATTATTAATCGAATTTATTTATAAAAACACGATTTTTTTATAATTAATTTAAGCAAACGAGGCTTTTAAATAATTAAAAAAGATTTTTTTAATAAAGCTAGCTTTAACTTCCTTTAATTACGAGAAGAAAACATAAATCGAAATTAATTTATTAAAGTAATATATCGGAAATACTTTTTTGCAAATTAATATTAAAAATTTATTTATACTTTATTTATTCTATTTTCGAAAACTAAACGTAATTAAATATAATTACGAGATCTACGATAAAAAGATATTTGCAATTATACGAAGCTTTAAAAAGTTTGATATAAAGCTTAAAGATTTAAAAAGATTCGAAATCTATTTAAATTATAAAAATTTATAATATTTTATAATTATACGAAAGTTAATCGAATAGCAAATAAGGTAATCTTTAATACTTTCTCGATATAACTTCCGAATTATCCACGTTTTAAACGTAGATAATAGTCGAGCAAATGCTTTATTAAAAAGGAATCAAGACTTTTTTAAAGAAGTAAACGACGATAAACTATAGAAAAGAAATATATAGCTAATTAAGCTAGAATAAATAGGAAAAGAAGAAGTAATAGTAGCGGGGACGAATCGCTTTCGAGCAAAAAACGACGAAGGAGAAGTAAATGCTATACCGGCCCTGTTTAAGGACTAGCCGAAAGCTGTTCGAAGCGACCTTGAATACGCTCGGACTTTGGAAATCGTACGAGATTAAAAGTAGCGATTCCCACTAAGCCTATAGTTGAAAGTATTAATAATTAAATGCGAAATATCCGCAAATAATAAATTGATATACCAAGGCCGTATTTGGGTCCTTTCGAAAGGAAATATAAAAGCAAGAATACTTTAGAAAATATATAATTTCTCGATACACGTGTGACGGGCTGAATTACCTAAATAACTCAAGGTGCAGTCGCGGTATATTGTTATTAAACTCGATATAGAACTAAGGTAAGCTCGGTGCTGAATCGGACTATAGTTTTAACTAATGGATATAAAAAGTTACTATTGTCAAAGTAAGTGGCAGATCTGGCCATAGGATCTAGTCAGGTGATTCAGGGGAGAGCCGTCGTACCGCGTCGGGCTTCCGGAATAGGTTTGGCTCTCGGAGGAAGATAAAACCCCCTGAATGGCTGTATTTAGGATCTTATAACTCTAGTTAATATATCATTTATATAGTGTGCTTCTATAGTCTGACTTAATAGGTTATAATGCTCGGTTGCTATTTAATAATTGATAATTAATTGCCCTAAGAACCTTCTCGTGTCGGCGACCGAGAGTTAGTAGGCAATTCAATAAGACTCCTAATTAGAGGGGAGCAGCAGCCAGCAAGTACAAAAGTATTACTGTGGGTGATCCAATTAGAAAGCGCTACGAATTGTAAAAGTCCTAGACCTTTCGCATGAAGAAATAGGCAAGGCTATACGACTAAAAGTATCGGGATTGGAATGCTACTTTAATAGTGAAGAAAATAAATTATAGAATAATTCAAATTTCACTACTATATAATAAACCGATTAATCGAATTAATTTGCAAATTCAACTATACTTAGGCTACGATTCGACAGCCTAAAAATACTCGAATAAGTTCACAAATTCATTAAACCTAAACTACGTTCCGATAGTTTAAATTCCATATACTTTACTTCCTTTCCCGCACTATAATCCATTATCGATATAGAATCCAATAGCGAATTATGGAGCGAGACGAAGCTTCTAATCCTAACAAGACTCAATTATATAGGCTGGTTCGAAGAAGCCGAATTATACTTCGAAAATAAAGGCTAGGAGTACGCCATCCATAAGACATTCGAATAGTACGCGGCCATATACCCCCAGCTCCTAGACTCGCCTACGCCAGCAAGCAGTTCTGCTTTAGGACTCTCTCCAAATACTGCTGAAACTGCAGCCGAAAATATAGAGGCATTACGTAGGAGCCTCGGAGGACTGAAACTCTCAAAAGGAAAGAACCCTGGCTTAGGCTCCTTTAACGAGACGAAATCCGAGAAGTATAAAAAGATATTTGCCGTATGTAAATTAAAAATATTAAAAGTATTTAGCGATATCGATAAGGAATTCGTACGACTATATTACTTCGCTAAAGATTAGTGGGACTATCTTTAAGCAAAATATAATACGACTATTCTATAAAAAAATTGCAAAAATATTAAGCAAATTACTTTTTTTTAATATAGTAGAAATATCGATGGAAATACGGTTTTAATAATAATCGACTTTATTTAGACTATATTAATAAAAGTAAAAAAAAGAGTTGTGCTTGCTAATTTAGCGAGATCCTATAGCGAGAAAAAAATGCTCGAATATTTTATCGAAGAATTGCTAAAGAAGTTTAAGATTATTTGCAATACGCTAAATACTTAATTTTATTTAAAACTATATAAAAAGATACACGTTTTAAAATTAGCTAAATCTAAGATTAACGGTAAAGCAAATGCATTTATAACACGAAAACTTATTTTAAATAAGGCTGCATATATAGCGGAAGGCAAAACTTTATGGTCGGGCTATTACTTTTGTAAAAGCGACTATATTCTCGCGAGCTATGAATTAAGAGATTTATTGCTTAGTTTTATTAAAGAGTTTCGAATATTAAAAATTGGACGATATTTATTTAAATTAAAGAAAAATAAATAAAAAAGACGAACCTCGCCCAAAAACAAAACGTATAAAAGTCGAAGGCAATATATTAAAAAGCGTGTTTACTACTACAAAAATCACGAGTATATTATTAAAAATACCGACGATACTTTATATTTAAACTATAGTATATTATTTAAATCGGGAATCGATAAAAATAAAGACGTTAACGAGAATTATTACGTTTTTAAAAGCAAGTTTAGTAAGATCTTTAATTTATATTAGTGCGGAGATATCGGCTATATAGTATATATAATTAACTAATTTAATTTGTTTAAAGGCCTATTAATTAAGATTAAAAAGCGTACTATTAAAGTTGGAGGAGGGATGTTATATACTAATGAAATAGAGATTGCTAAAATGAAGATCGTGGGCGTTTCTTTACTTTTGCCAAATACTTTATACGTTTCTGGTTTAGGAATAAATTTTCTCTTAAATCGAAAGATTTGCTTCGATTAGAAATGCATTAGAGTTTTTAATAAAAACTCTATATAGTTTATAAGTAAGGACAAGGATATAGTTCTTTAAGCCGATATAAAAGAAAGACTATATTTTATATTAAAAATTATACCGCGATCTTAAAGTATTAAAGAGATTGCTCTTTTAAATGCTGCTTAAAATCTAGATAAAAGCAAACGTAATAGTTCGTTTATTTTATTAGATTTCCTAAACTCGATTCGGGAAATAAAACCCGATAAATTAAAAAGGCCTTTTATTAACTTAAGTTTAGAACCTAGTTCTCAACCTAAGTTAACAAAGCTAGCCTTTAGACCAATTACCCCTAGGGAGGACTTCGATAAGAAGAAAGATAATAGCGACGAGCTTTGCTGCTATATAGCCCTCACAGCCGACGAGATTACGTAGTAGAAAGAAGTGGATGCCCTCGAAAAAGTAGGAGATAATTATTTTATAAAAAAATTATTAAGAAAAGAGAGGGTTAATTATTATAATCTTATGCATAAACGATTCGGTTATATAGAACCCGATTAACTCCGAAACTTATACAAAATAACGAAGTTTAAAAAGCTAATTATTATCCCGTTAAAGAAGGAAATTTGTAGAGTTTGCAAATTAATTAAGCTAAGGAATAGAACAAATAAAAGGCTAAGCCTCTAAAAGGAATCAATTCTTGCTTTAATCTCAATCGATATTGCAAAACTATTCTTGCTATTATTAAAAGGAAATATATAGTTTTATTAAATTATTAATAACTTAACCCGCCGTATATAAATCTTGCTAACTAAAACGAAATCGGATTTAATATTGGAATTAGAGAAATGGAAGAATCGAAAAAAGTTTGCAATTAGTTTAAAGGTTATAGTAGTAAAATTAAATAATGTAGCAGAAATTAAAAAGAAGCTTAACGAATAGTCAAAATAAAGTGTAAAAGAGGAACCGACAATAGCGTACGAAGAATTGCACTAAAATAATATTGCCGAAAGAAATATTTAAAAAATAGAAATTAATGTAAAATTATTTTTAAAGGATGCAAAACTTCCTTTAAAGTTCTAGGACTAGGCTGCAGAATATAGTATGCAATTATAAAATATCATGCTATATAGGCCACTCGTCGACGGAGTGAGACTTACCCCGAAAGATATATATATAAAAACAATCCCTAGTGTAAACTACGTTAAGGTCTTTAAGTGCATATACTATTTATATATTAGTTCAAAGTCTTGGCCCGTAAGTACCACTAGCAAGAAGTTCCTAAATAAAGAAAGAGAAAGCGTTTTTATTAAATATAGCGAGGAAACGACGTAGTAGTATTGGATATATGCCTTTAACTTAGGTAAAGCAAAAATAGTAAAGATAATGGACTTTAATGAAAAGTGCTTAAAAAAAAAACTCGATCTTCGAATACGAGAGAAAAGTGAAGTCCTATTATAAGGCATATTCTTCGAAAGCTTTACATCAAGTGCATTAGCGATAAAAAGGCTAGCCGGCCGGCTATTAAAGAAAAATGCTATTCCACTTATTATTACATTTCCAAAAAAGCTTAATAACTTCTTTATTAAAATACTATCCACTATTATATTTATCTTGAAATATTAAGGACTACGAAATAAGTAACTATAAGCCGGGGAAATCCCTCTCCTTTTTATAATCGATAATACTAAAAGAAAAGACAAGGAAACCGACGTAATCTTTGCAAATAAAAAAACCGATAAATCCGTGATAAAAAACGCGCTAAATAATAAATAATTAACACGATTAATAATACGCAATTTAAATAAAGCCGGAAACATGAAGTCTACGAAGAAGAACTCGATATAACCCGAGGCACGAAGCTAGGAGAAGTCCACTTTCGAGGACACTTTTATAACAAACGCTTTAAAACTAATAGGAGTTAATAAAAGTAGTACTGTCGAAGGGCGAGGTCTCCAAAGCGTAAAGGGCCCAACCGTAGGTCATCTGTCTCCTAGGGCAGGAAACGAATACCGTCCGTAACGCTCAGTATATGAATATAAACGAAGAAGGCCGTAAAATCGTAATATGGTAATAAT
>QYAJ01000119.1:0-75147 GCA_003988865.1 Phialocephala sp. D728
TAGTATCGCTTCCTTTGAGCCTGCAGGACAAAGCATGGAAGGCGCTAGTCCTAATCTGGCAATCCTAACCTTTTGTATGCCTTGGTGACCGATATTCGTCACACACGAAACTATTAAAGAAAACTTTATTCGGGAGATTTAAGGGCATAATAGGCTTTGTTGATAAAGGGATCGTAGGAGCCGCCTAGATCTTTATATAAAAACGATAATTTTTAAGAATTACTTTAAAAGAAGCATTTACTTAAATAGATTATAGTTTAAGTAGGAGTTAAGTGCAAAGGAAAAATGGAATAGAGTCCAATCGCATTATAAATGCTTGATAATTCAAGCTAAATTTTGGGTTTCCCAGAAATTAGCCTAATATTTAAGGCATTATAAATAAAGGACTTCAGCCTTAGAATTAGCGACGCCACTAAACGTACTTATATTTATTTAGCTTCTATTTATTAAAACAAATATTAGAGATAAAGAGTACTCTAAATCCGATTTTAGATTTAAGTAAAAGTGTTAAAGTAAGTGGCAGATTTGGCCATAGGATTTAGTTAAGTGATTTAGGGGAGAGTCGTCGTACTACGTCGGGCTTCCGAAATAGGTTTAGCTTTCGAAAGAACGTAGTTCCGAAGCGAGAGATAAAACTCCTTAAATAGCTGTACTTAGGATCCTCAACTTTAATTAATATATTATTTATATAGTATACTTCCATAATCTAACTTAATAAAATTATTTAATTTCTAAGCTGTTTTTAAAACTAGAAAATTGCCCGCTATAAAAGTCTTCCCTTTCGTATACGACTTTTGTGTAATTTTGCCGCGATAGTTTACTTTATTTAAACGATAGATAAACACGAAATCTATAGTTTTTTCGAAAGTAATATTATTATACCCGACGAGTATTCGACCCGCATGCTCCCTTTCATAGAGATATTATAGGCAGAATTATTAGCCGCGAGTTACGCTTATATAATCGATAAATGCGATTCTTTTTTTTCTATACAAGTATTATACGTAATTCGTATATTAATTATTATATAAACTTTTTTTTTAAATCTCTACTTTTTAAACCCTTTTAGAATATCCTTATATTTTATCGCGTTTCTAATATATTCGAGTAATAGTGATATAATATTATTTCTTAAGTTTTTGAATTGCTAGATTAATTTATTAAACGCATCTTTCTCTATTTTAGTTTCAATTCTAATAGAAAAACTAATAGCCTTCGCTTAAATATTAAATATAGTTGCTATTTCGCTTATAGTATTTATACTCACGCTTTTTTAATATCGATACTTTAGTTTAAGGCCGCTAAGTAATAGTAGTGGGCTAAGGAGTTAGAGTACGAAAGCGGGATTTAATGAATTAGAGAGAATTTAATCTAGGCTAAGGATACCTCCCGGCTTATAGTTAGTAGTTTTCGTGTAGATTTATGATTTAGATATATTAATATTATGGATAAAGTTGATTTTTCAAATTATATTTCGATTCGTTATATAGAGTTTTAAAGCTGGGAATGGTAGATCGATGAATGCGTAGTTTATAGAAGCTTTACGAAGAATGCTATATTAATTACGCTATATTTCACGTGATATAGAAAAGAATTTAGGATAGAATACAACTCACGTGACTGTGAATATATATTAATTTCGGGCTGTAAATCTTTCCTCGCTTATTAAAATATAGCAATTTTTGTACCTTTTACTTTTCTTCGGGTAAACCCGGCAGGCAGGTTTCCTTACGCTTTATATCTTTAAACTTTGGAGTTGTATTTAAATATAATAGAGGCTCTATGCCACTGCCTCGAATTCCGAGGACGGGTAAATAGTTATAATAGAACAGGGGGCAATAGCTATAGTAGCTTTTAACGCTTTTAATAAGACGAGCGATAGTAGAGTCAAATTGTAGTATTTTCTAATCGTAAGTCAAGACCTTATAGTGAAATAGCTAAAGAATAATAGCAAACAGATTATAAGTTTATATATTTATGTGGTGGAGATTTGAGACCCCTAAACTATAAAGTTTTTTCGGTACACCGGTTTTTTCGGCACGCAGGGATAGACGTTAGTTTACAACAATTCTGGAGGCTTGCTGTGAAGCGTGAAAGGGTCGCACGGACAGAGACTTGAGATTTCTAAACCGTAGATTCGACGGACGTTAATGGTCCAATCTCCTTGAAGATGCGGTGGAGAGAACAGCTCCTAAAGAATGGCACGAAGATTCATTGAAACATCACATTAACATTGTACTAAAGAAACATAGTGTCCACCGAAGTTGCAACATTAGGAATTGGAGAGCACCTCAGAAATATCAGAAGAAAATGATTGCCAAAACGATTGTTAAAACGATTGCGAATGATTGCCCAACTTGTACAGCCGATTCCCCCCAAATGAAATTAACTTTGGCCAACTGACGTTCAATTCCTCATTCACTCCTCCATAGGTCAGTGTCCGACCTCTCAACCACTTTTCAAGTCCCCACCATCAACATTCTCCACACTGTCAACCTGCTCCACAATATCTCCCCCTTGCTTCTCATCCAGTATCTGATGGTCGAGTAATTCATTTTCGCCCTCTTCGATGCATTTCTTGGAGTAGCGGTTGCGAAGAACGGAGGCAGTAAATCCGCCGTAGTGAAAGAACTTGCCCCCACTGCCACGCCACCTGCCACTAGTTCCATTGAACACAGGAGGCGCAGGGATCTCGTCGTAGATAATCCTCTCAGTATTACGAATATGGATATAGTTGTGATGTGGGAAGTGGGCATAGTTTGCCAATGGCCTCCAAGTCTTGACATGCTGCTGAGGGGGGAAAAAGGCTCGTACAGGAATCGGTGCCTCTTCAAGATCATCACCCTGTCTGTCGATGACGATAGTATTGCGGAAGGGGAAGCTGGGCATGCAAAGACACATATTGGTAGATGTGGGTATGTCGTCGTAGGATAGTTTGCGGCAGAGGTGCGTTGTTTGAAAGACGGACGCTATTCGGATGCTGTCTAATGGATGTTCAAGTAGACCTAAGTGCAGTTTATACAGAATTTATACTTGATATTGAATTTGACAAGCATCCTAGGGGTTGGATTGTATTGGGATCGGGGATGTGAACGGGGCCTGTCACGTATGGCATTGTGCTGAATACCACGGTGTATTCCTGTATTCCTAGATTCAGTGATCTTGAAGTCTTAGGATATTGGAATCTTGGGATATTGGGATATTGGAGTCTTGGGATATGGGATATCGGAATCTTGGAATCTCGACGAAGAGAAACCGTGGTCCCAAAATGTGGTCATTGGGTAGTCCCCCAACAAGCGCGCGGCAAAGGGCCAGTTTGGGGATCCTCTTGCAGGCTTTCCGCATGTGCAGCGCCACGAATCACAAATCCCCCACCCTTCTTTAAACTCTTTCTCGAATCTCGTTTTTCGGAATTCCGACACATCCTTTCCTTCGAAGCAAACATTGAAGTCACTGGAAAGCATCACGTGATTAAATCATAATAACTCTTCCCGTAGAAGGGTCCCCGATACAAAAGGAGCAGTTTGGCTAAGCTTATCAATGTATACCTAAGTAGTCATTCAAAGTCAGGAGGAAGCAATGATTCGAACTCGAACAACCATCTTGGCAAGCATAATCTGCATGTTTTGCAAGAGCCGCGCGCCTATGAAGTGGGTATGCAATATGGCATGCGTTCATGTTCTCGGTTTCTGGCGGTTTTTGCGGATTAGCTTCGGAACAGAACAGGTCAACGCTGCATTCTGCATAATATGCCCAAATTGCAAAGAGCTATCGTTTAGCGACAGCGACGATGAACTCGCTATTGCCAAAGACATCACCAACGACAAATTGCTATCGGATATGATGAAGGTCCTTGAGACTGAACATAATGTGGTGGTGAGGGCCTGCACGTATGAGGCGGCTCAGGGGTATCTGAAGAAAGTGAGGCCCCTTATCGAAGTTGGAAACGATTCTTTGGCTGTAGTGGGCCTCCGCACTGATGGGTGGTGCCTGCCCGAGATCGCGTGATTAGCTAGGCTAGATGAAGTTAGCTTGCTAACCTCAATCTCTTCTTGTGGATACGATCTTTCGATCTGGGGAGAGGCGTAACGAGAGTGTATGTAAATTTTCTAAATGAATCGAGAATCAAATACATGTTTCTAACACCTTCCTACTTTCCGTATTGCCATTTTCTCTTTCAGCATCGCATCCTTGCCATCTAGCACCCATTGTCCTTGGTAAACCTACCCTTTCCATCTCTGCTCCTCCTAGCTTGTCCTCTGGGTAAAAGCTCACAAGATTCGGCAGAGGGCAGCACCCGTATTTCCTCCTTTACCTCCCTTCTCGCCTCATCGTGCGTTGCCACAATTATATCTTGCTGCACCTTGTCCGTCAACGGAGCAAGAGTAGATACTAGAGAGGTTTCATCACACTGCTGCTCGCATAGGAGTGCAGGGTCGATGGGGAGGACATTCGGTTTTTGTGAGCTATGAACCGGCTCCTGGGACTGCAAAAAAGGCTGGGTGGCTTTGATTTCTGAATGTCTATGTTGGAAGCGCTCAGAAGCAAACCATGTCCGGACCTTTCTTTTGCTTATACCGAGCTCCGATGAAAGTTTGTCATATACATAGGATCCGGGGCATGGGTCAATCGCGTAAGCCTTTCTCAAGCTCGTTCGTTGATGTTGTGATAAGAACTGCCTTACGGTTTTCAAGCGTTGCACTTGGGTATTGTTTGTCGATTGCGTTTGGCTGTCGGACTGATCTGTGACTTCTGGCTTACTTCCAAGAGGGATATCTAGTTGTGGTCGAGCATGAGTCTCTGCACGAACATCGCGAGCTTCTTGGCGAATAATATCCTGTCCTATGTCGATGATCGGTCGCATCGTTACTGATGTTTTATAATCGTAGGGACCCAGTTCCACCGAGACATGATAGGTCCATGATTCACGCCGAGTCAGGTAGAAAATTATGTCCAGGACTGGCCAGCAAGTTGCGTTTCGACCGAAGAGGCCGAGGGTATCGAAGCCCATTTGCCACGTCGAGCATTGATCCGGTATAGTCCCTTTATTCACAATGTCCTCTATGTCTTGGATGAAGTTGTCCAACATAATCCCATCGACATTTTGGTCCTCTCCTTCGGAGCACCAATGGTGTACCTGACCGTCAAATGAAGTGCATCCTCTGAATATGTTCTTCAGGGCATCAGTTTGATTGATTGGCTTGAGCATGACCTGCATGCCCATGATAGGGTGGCCATCCCGAGAATCGATGACCTCGCACGTGATGCTCCCCATGATGGGAGGTGGTTGAAATACTGAAGCTGAGTAGAGTGATGACAAAGGTTGCGGGGCGGTTGTTAATGTTAATGCTGTGTACAAAGCACAAAAAAATTGATCTTAAAGATGTTGTCCATATTATACGTCCAGATTGTCTTTCAACTCCATTCGCCATTGGCCCACTACACGCACGATGAGACTCGGGCGCTGATTGGCTCTCAGCGAGCCGATTGGTCTTTAGACCCGAGAAACCCATTTTCTACGCGCGTATACGCATTGTTTTATAATATCCTGGATTTCTGGTTTCTTTGATTTATTTAACGGTACTTGATCACGAACCTTGAAAGCAAGTTTCCATCGATATGTTCTGTCTAAAACTTCATCATGTCACCAAGTGCGTCACGAGATCCAATGCACTCTCTTTTCCATGCCCGGTTCTTGCATTCTGTTATCTGATTGATGGACTGTCGTTGATACAGTTTCATTCAAGATTTTACGTTGATGGAATTTGTAAATACGCGCAGACTGACCGCAAACTCCAATCTGACTCGAGTAAAGCTTTGTATGCTGTGGGAACTAATAGTGGTCCCGTATCTCAGCGCGCACTCTGGATGTGTGTACGACCAGTCTAACACGTGATATTGATCTCATAGCAGGGAGTTAAGGCCCATGGAGTTCGGTACTGTTAGCCTGCCATTTGATGACGAGGTACGGCGGGATAACGGTGCAGTGTATATGATGGGGTTTCACGGTTTGCATGGATGATCATTGCAGAACATTAAAGAATGATAATCAATTAGATACATGTGCCTTTAGCCCTGAGTTTTGACACGTTTGAGATCATTGACAGATCTCGAAGCGTCGACGGGACTCTCCGTACTCCTGTTGCGTTTCGCGGAACTCTTTGTGTTCTTGGCTTCCAACTCAATCCGATCCATGCCACTTTGATGATTGTCCCCTTTGTCCTCATCATCGGTATCGTTTGTAAGGTCGATAGGATTCTCTACTTCCCTCATCAGTCACATTGACATTTTCCACACTGCAAAACATACCAAAAGTGCTTGGGTGCTCGATCGTTTTGCTGCGCAATATTCCAAGCTTTGCACGTAGCGCATCCCGCAGCGATCTCATCTCCTTGCGCCTCTTGATCATCTCCTTGCGCTTTACGATCATCATCTGGAGCTCGGCCTCAGCCCATTCCAGTAGAGTCTTGTCGCTGATATGAAGATCATCCGCTCTGATATACGCAAAGTCTCTAACATTAGAAACGGGACGTGTGGGTGCGTCGGGGTTATTTGCTTGATCGCCGAATTCGAGAGATAAAGGCTGGATCGTGTAGCCAGGCTCCTCGGACGGTCCTGCTGCTCATTCGCTGATCTGGATGTGGTAACCAGCAACGACGTCGCCAGGCTCCTCGGACGGTCTTGCTGCCTCCGCGTTGCCAGCCAGAGGGTTAGATGTTCCGAGGCATGTTATGGCGTGAAGCTGGCTGGCCGTGGGCCTATGTGCAGACCTGAGTTGAGGCATGATCAAGGTTCGAGTGGGTGAGTGTGTGAAATATGAGAGTTAAAATGTAATGTAGAGAGAGGAAGGAGGATGGGAATCCGTGAGTTCTTATCTGTCGCAGAGCGACCATCGCCTGGACCATGTCGCATGAAAGCATGCGCGCCCAGTCACGCCTCCCCACCACTAATAAGGCAAGAAACGATGGGCTGCTGTGGGCGGGAAGACTGGCACACACTCCAACTTGTGGGTCGAGGAAGTTTGCACAGCCAAAAATGAGGGGAGGACTGTGTATGGATTCAAGGTGTACGTACTTGAAGAGTCTTCGTTGCAAAGAAAAGAGAAACATTGGGCAGAAAGGTGTTCACTTCGTCTCCATCATTTCAGAAGGTCAAAACCATGGGGATCTCACCCCATTCGGTTGTGCAGGTACTCTCATCATCTTCCATCTCCACATCTCCTTTCACACGATCTCCTTCCTCGCCATACTGTGTAGCTATCGTCGTGAGCTCGTCAGGGGCCTCTCCATGGCCATACCCCTCGATTGCTGATTCAATTAGCATGAAATTAGCATGTTACACATCCATCCAGCACTTACAGCCATCAAAGACCGTTGGTGAGCTACCAGCTGATATGGTTTGAATCGAGTTCTCCTCGCTACTGTTCGTCGAACGCGTTCGGGGCCAAATCGTGAGCCCAAGATCAGGAAAATCTCGGAGTACCATCATTTGCAGATGGCTCCGTTTAGCCTCCAAAAACCGAGTTCTTGCAGCCATTTGTGCCAACTATGTGTCAATAGACCACAAGACAAGAGCAATACTAGAGGGAGTTTGTGTGACAACGTTGCGGGCCGGCATTTTCTTGGTCAAGTCCTTCGCCACGCTCCCGGCAAACTGGAGGGGGGAATTCCCAATTTTCGCCTTTTGAACAGTAACAGACCTTCCAACAACGGGTTTTGATCGAGCCATAATATTTTGGAATTGAATGCAGTCTTCGAGATGCCGGAAATCCTTTTGAAGGCAGGTTCTTCTCACTTTGCGTGGAACAATGTAAATTTCTGGCTTTGGTGGGTGCCTGACGATGCTGCATAGCTTCCTTCTGATTGCCCGATCGCCTGGATTTCGGCTGCAAGAGGAGGACGGGGGAGAGGGAAAATGGGGCCTGCTGCCGCATCACGAAATGCAATCCCTGAAATGATCAATTACTTGATTATCTACCACCCTTCTTCTTTTCCTTTGAGCTTCACAAGGGACTGGACTCGCGCTGTCCATGAAGGTGATCAAATCAGGGTATGGATGAAGAAGGAGGTCGTCCATTGGAAGACTGGGGGAGAGGGCGACAGGCAGCTCGTATATTGACCACTCGATGATTAGTGTGCCGAATCGACGGAGTGCCTTACCGTAAGGCTTGCCCTCATGATCATCGACGGAAGAAATTCTCTGGGCCATCTGCACGATCCTCCATCCTCCTCCTCCCGGTCGAGCCGTGCCCAACGATGCAACCCTCTCCTCTCCCAAGGCACAGTCGAAAGAGGAAGCTCTCTGGGCCATCTGCACGATCCTCCATTCTCCCTCCCGGTCGAGCCGCGCCCAACGACGCAACCATCTCCTCATCAACGAGAGAGGAAGCTCTTTAGACCATCTGCACGATCCACTTACCCTTCTCCCAGTGGAACCGCGCCCAATGGCGCAGCCATCTCCTCCATGATTCATCTTATCATGCTCCTGCTAGCGGGACCGCACCCAACGACGCAGCCATCTCCTCTGCATGATTCATACCATGCTCCTGCCGGTGGTCCGCGCCCAACGACGCACCCAGCTCCTCCTCTCGGCATAATTCGTATCTTCCTGACCGCGCCCAACGACGCAGCCATCTCCTCTCTAGGTCGTCTGCATCGTATCATTCTCATGCCGGTGGTACCGCGCCAACGACGCACTAGCTCCTCTCTTAGGGCGCAGCCATGATCATCTGGAGAAAGCGGAGTACAACCAAGGGCCAGGGCAGCGATGTGAGGCGCCAGGTAGAGGCTAGAATTGAGAGTAGGCGTAGTGTGGAGTACGTACAAGGCCATAATGGTGTGAGTTTATCGAAAATGTAAATGCAAGGCTGAAAAGACGAAGTTGGGGGGAAGAGGAGAAAGGGAAGGAGAGGAAGGGAAGGAGGGAGGTAAGGAGGGAAGGAGATGGAGGGGAGGAGTCTCTCCTTTTATACTTGTAGTTTAATTAAAAGAACGCTAAAAGTTAAACGATTGTTATGTAAGCCTGAAATGAAAACCATTTGAAATCGAATCGCAAAGTTCGGCAATATAATGTCGTTTGAGATTCTCTAAATATCTTGCAAACATGATCAAGAAAACGTTCGCGAGTATATGTCGTCTCTGAATCTCTGAAGGAAGTCATTGATTGGTGTAAATTTAGTGTGGGCTTTGTCACGTGGCTTGCCGTGTGCGGGCTATAAGATGAAATAAGCCATTCTCGCTCAATCATTCCACCGAGGGCCTCGTCCCAAAGTAGAAGCGTTTGTGGTTTAGTGGTAAAATCCATCGTTGCCATCTTCCGAGATACAACTTCGATGGGCCCCGGGTTCGATTCCCGGCGAACGCAGTCTTTTGCATTTTCTCCACATCCTTTTGCGTCAATCTGTAGACGATATGCTTTTTTGCGTTTGCATTGTTGTCGCTGAGTTCGGCGAGCCGCTAAGTTTCAGGGGCCGAACTAGCGATTATTTTAAGCGAGGGCCACTCTACCTTTCGCCCAGTGTAAGCATCCTCATATTATCATGAAATCTATCTGTCTATTTCCATGAGCGCTGTACGACAATAGCAAAAGCTCGAAAAGCAGAGATTTAATCCAGATTTTGGAAATGTACTTGAAGCGCGATTATTGCTAATCGTGAATTCTCTATATTTTATCGTTCCTCACCCGATTACTCTCCCACGGGTTATACCCCTGATTCTAGATCAAATCAACTGCAGTCTTGTAGTGAAATCAAAAGCTTATTTGTAGCGTATTATTTCGGTCGATAAGATTTTGATGTCTCAGATATTGAAAAGCGCAAATGACGACATTTGCGCGCAGAACAACCCGGTATTGTTGTGTATCCTGCACCTTCACTTTCAGAAGCTTGGCTACCGATTTTTATTACCCAGTCGATGTCGATAGGTTCATCTTACGCGATCTGAAAAATTGGTTGATATTTCAGTAGTGATAGCTGGATCTCGCTTCGAATGGGCTGCGTGAGATAGGAGGCACTACGCGCCAGGTGAAGCGGGGCATGGCGGGGTAGTAGTGTACTGCCATCAACAAGCCTATATTTATACGGAGAGCTGGCTTGAACAAAATTATAATCCTCGAACATCGTTCCACACGACCGAGAAGAGCTCGTATATCACCAATCATACTTCTTCATAGTCATCGGAATAATTCTCTGCTCGATCAACTTCTTGATGAAGGCAGCAGGTGAACATCACGTCCTCGGATTACTGTACCCCGGTGTCGCGCATGCTGCATGCTGCATCAACGGCAATGTAACACCAAAAGCTCAAACGGACCGGCGCGTTCTCCAATCAAGATGTCCGTAATGATCAGCACATGCAAATCTTCTTCTGAGGCTGAAGCCTGCCGCATGTCGTTGCCCAATAAGATGCCGGGGCGACGTCAAAGTCTGACGAGCTGAGCATCGCAGTGTGCATGATGCATCGCGGGTTCAGCCCGCCATGAAGCGGAAGGTTATCAACCCTAGAGCGGTGCAGGATAAAAAAAAAGCACTTCTATCTTGTAGATATAATAACGTCTGAGTGAAAACTCGTTTTCATTCCTAAGCAGTCATTCGTGAGAGTCATTCTAGGCAACAGCCTACACAACGCGATTATTTGCTCACGTTTGAGGCAATATCTGCACACTGTTTTCGCGTTTCCTCTGATTGCCGTGTATCGCTCTTCGCAATGTCCACAGAAACTCCAGCAGGTCATCCTCCTGTTGACTGGACAAAATGGGAGCCAGCAGGCGAAGGAGATGGTACGAAGTCCTCATTCCCGTTCCGTATATCAAAATTCTGATCACCATCAGTCCGTTCACCATGCCCAATGATCAACGCACTCGCAAACCACCACGTCCTCCCCCATTCGGGTAAAGGCATCACTAAGGCCATGGCAGTCGAAGCTCTCACCAGTTCCATCAACCTTGGTTCTGGCATCGCTAATATCTTTGCCTCTGTTGCCGTGACCGCGAATCCTGACCATTCCTCCCATGCCTTCGACCTTGACCAAGTCGATAAACATGGCCTGATCGAACACGACGTCTCATTGAGCAGGAATGATATCGCGTTCGGGGATAATCACACATTCAATAAGGAGATCTGGGAGGAGGTTATGAAGACGTATGGTGATGATACAGAGACAAGTTTCGCGACCGTAAGTAAGGCAAGATATGACAGGTTGGCAGCGAGCAAGAAGGCGCACGCAGATGCAAAGAAGGACTTTGTGTATGGAATCAAGGAATTCACGTTCAGTTATGGCGAGTCTGCGTTGTTTTTAGGCATATTAGGGAGTCCGAGTGAGGGCAAGATTCCGCTTGAATATCTGAGGGTTTTGTTTCGTAAGTTTCTCTGAGGCATCTCCACACGGAAGTCAACATCTTCCCAGCAAGAGCTAATGATGTTTTGTAGAGGAGGAACGACTCCCATACAAGGAGGGTTGGAGACCACTAGAGAAACCTCTCACACAGACGGAGATGAACCACCTCATATTCAGTTTGATCAAGGAGAACGAGCATAAAGCCGTAGAAGCATCGGATGTTGGTTTGGGAACGGTTCATGCTGTCACGAATGCGGTAACGAGCATTTTGCCTTCCTACTGCAATATCATGTAGTACTGAAGGTGTAATGAGGTCTGAAGGCGTGCGATATGGCGGCTCCTTGATTGCATTGTGGAGCTTGATACCACTGCTGCAACTTCATAGCGGCTTGGAGATGGAAGTAAATAAAAAGCCCTTCGCTTTGTGATATCTTTGGAATTCTGTAAGAGCTTTGCGACGAGATGCAAGTCATTCAGGGAGCCGTAAGGCCCTATAAAGAGAACCCGTGCTGACAAGTGCTGATGCGAAGCACCTAGACGAGAATTTCTCAGAACGAGTGGATCATTCAAACTCTAACCTTAACCAAACAACAATCTCTCCAACAAACATCCAGTATCACCTAGGACAGACTATCTACGTCTCATCGCATTGGGTGACTCCCTATACCATACGCCACAATTCTGCGAAATAACAGGAGGCGATCGAATCTCCTCTGGCGTACTCCACTGATCGCAAAGCGATCTGGTCCCTGCCGACAGACTTCTCGAGAATTCTGAACAAAGATTCAAACGAGCACTTGGTTTTAGATAAGATGGAGATGCCTCGAGCATTCTTTGACGAAATATAATTCTCGATCCGATGTACCATGATTGTCGAGGAATCGGTCCGGAATACAATACAAGTCGCAGAAGGTAGCCGGGTGGGTGATGGGTTTGCACAAGAGCGGAGGATTCAGTCCGATTCTATGGAAGCGATACTCCTAGAATACTGTCCAGTACATCTTCGGGTTATGTCAAGTGCCATAACTCGACTAGATCATGTCCGCATGACTGCAGGCCTCTAGGACGGACATTGCACACACCTCATCCAAACCTGGCCTCTTGTCGCTCAATCCGACAGGTCCAATTTGCAAGTCGAGGTGTTGCATAAAGGTTGTTCGATGTCTTTCGAGTTAGGTTGAACTCTGAGCATGAAGGTTGCGCCGCTCCAAGCCGCGCAGGACATGCAAGTGTTCGGGTTGAAGCCACCATAATTTGGGACGAGCTGATGCCGATATCGCAGAAGAGGTCAGGCGCTCCATTTCTGATGTTTTGCATCACCATTCCTTTCGGGCCCCTTACTTTAAACCGTCGCGCGTCGCGGGAATGCGGTTACGCACATCGTGAAGGCGCAAGCATTTCATCTATGAATGCTCTCTCGTATCTTCCGGTCTGAAGCGAGGCTGGGTTGGGCAAAAGTTAACCCGAATCAATGGCTGAATCTGCCAACTCTGCCTCGCGCATCGTCGAAGCGACAATGGCGTTGCTCAGCCGCACCACATTTCTGAACGCCAGAGATTCTCTAACCGTTTCATTGGTAGCCTTGACCAGAATCAATATTCTACTCTGTCTCGCACAGCCTAATTAAGCTTTGACTGAGGTGCCATAGCCCGTCGTCGTCCCTCATTTCGGATGGGAGCATCTGTATAAGTTCGACCTTGCAAGTGCAGGTCTTTCCTAACTCACACATCCATCGCATCACCTCTCTTAGCATTTCAATCATGTTTATCACCTACCGTATCAGTTTAATTTTGTGTGTCGCCTACACGTGGAGTGTATTGGGGATTAAAGCCTATGTCGTCGCTGATCGTGCCATTCAGCACCTCAACCCTCGAGCACAGTATCAAGGAGGCTGGCCCTTGGCACTCTCCGCCTTAAATACCACTTGCCCTTCGAATACGCCGAACCAATGCAGTCAAGACAGTGTCAATCCATCATGCTGTCCTAACGGCCAGACCTGTGTTTGGGGCGCTTCGCAATATGCATTCTACTGTTGTCCAACTGGTATATCTCTCCAGCTTTCTTCTATAGCATGAAGCAACAGCAGCTAACGATGATATTTGCAGCTTCCGACTGTGAGGTAGCAGTGACAAACTTCCCTCGATGCGCTGATACGACGTGGAACATGTTCGTTCAAGGTGGTAGCTACTTCTGCTGCGAGCCCGGAACCATCGGTGTAAACCCCAAGACCGGCAAAGCCGATGGACTATGTGAAGCCGCCGACCAACCTGTTCCTACCTCTCTCCTCGCGACAATGGCTACACAGATCGGTGGGGCAACAGCAACTTCCGTAGCCAGCAATGCGACACAAGCCGGTGGCCCTAATCAAACAAATCCTGTTCAACCAAATAGCTCCACAAGCTCTTCGGATATTGGAAACACCATCAGTCATTGGCCAACAGGGACAAAGATCGGGGTCGGTGCTGCTGTTGCCGTCGCTGTCGTCGTCGGTATCATCGTGTGCTCGCTTATCAGACGACGAAGAGCTCGCATGGCTGTGTATTCTTACGGAACCGCAGTCGACCAGTATGACGAGTACGGGAACTTGATTCCACAGACGGGATACAGGCCTGGGTATGAACCTTACAGGCGACAGAACGAGGGCGGTATTGCGAACAATGTTACGGTCAATGTCGTGCATGGGGATCAGTCGTCTTAGCAGAATGATTTTCGTTTGTTTGGTTGGAAGGTTTGAGATGATGGGAACGAGAGCATAGTGAGCGTGGTGTTCGGCGTCGTCTAGCGATGTATTATTGTATTGTTTATATTGTATTTTACTACGCCATCAGCATTGTTAGCATATAGACTAATTTGTATTTATCATCTTACTTACATATTTTTATATTTTATTAAAGTATGTCAGAATACCCGAGATACTATGCTTTTTGACTGCAATCATCCAGCGACCGTCCAATAACTGCAACGCAATATAAAATGCTGCTAACTAAGTTATTATACAATAAAGTACAATTCTGCAATCTTTTTTTGAAAACCGTAACGATCATGCAATGATTTCAATTTACTAAAACGATTTTAATACTAACCTCCTTGAAACCCCGCATATGGCGGTTTAGACCCTGTGAGGACTTCGGTCACATGACCTCAGAGGAAGCAACGTGACGTATACTATAAGAGAAGGAATGGGACCCAAGAATGAGACGTAGAAATGAGACGCAGGTATAGAGGGAAGGAATTGATTACGTACGAGGCCCAACAGAGAAGGGAGGATAAAAGAGGCCTCTACTAGAGAGGACCTTCTTTCTTTAACCCATCCTCCAAGTAAAAAACAACGTCTTTGCCAATTGTCCAATCGTCCATGCTGCCTCTGGCCCATAACACCGCATTATCCTTCAAAAACAATCTTAAAAACAAAAGTAATTTTGTATTCAAATAGGCCGATTCAAGACTTTCAAACAACATAACCTTTTCTATTATAGCGTCCTTCGTGATTCTAATACCGGGTTTTCCAGCGCGAGTGCAGTGCGAGGTCACACACATTCGCTAAACAGCCCCAATCCCGATCTTCAACGCTCGTGAGTAGGAAATGCATCAACCTCCCCATTCGAAACGCCTCCATCACATGCAGGGAACGTCCTAAAGCAGAAGAAGTCTATACTGTTTCCAAAGTCCTCTCATCTCATAGCACCCTCTAACATCTAGAATTTATTATTGTTTTATAATCTTTTTAGAGTATAGAACGAGGGCTGAAACTAAGTGCTCAAATACCACCACTTTTAGTAAAAAACTCGCTCCATTTAGGGGGCTTCGCTTCAGGGGCTTCAAGAGAGGGCTTCAAGAGAGTTTCACTGCAATCTCGAATAGGAATTGGTACAAGCTTGCACTAGCGTGCTTATTGACGGCAAAACAGAATCGAAATTGAATGTCAGTCAGTTATATATAAAGCACGATTGTTTCAAGCGTTTTTAGGACTTGTTGGATGGAATTTGGAAACTGGCGAGATGGATTGAGTTGAGGAATTGGAGTGTTTGGTAAGGCTGGGTGGGGTTCTAGAGAGTGTGGGGAGCGTCAAGCTACCTTACTCGCTATATATACCCTTCTGTATATCGCCTTTGCTACGGCTTTGTATCGTACGGTACAATGATTTTATAGGGTAGCTGAAAAGATATTTGGTATCTGCACTATATATTTATTCTTATGAACGAGATGAGAAGGTGAGCATTTGCATTCACGATTTCCGCATGATCTTGTTCTTCATGTTCAAGGAACGGTGATTCATTCTGCATTCATCCGCCAACGAGGTAAGGTTATCCGTAGCGCGCAAAGATAAATAAACCTTTCATCAGACTCTCAATCCATCGACTCCAATCTGATACCTTCTCCTGCCTACTATCCACAATCCACAACCACATCACAAATTAAACCCAGCATCAAGGCCAACTGACTAATAAGTATACAAGAAACCCGGCTGTCCCTCAATCATCTTCCCACCCGCCTTGACCCTCTTATTCGCTCTCCAGAACTTAAACGTCAGCGCTGCGACGATCACAATCATCAACGCGTTTGCCAACAAGCAGGTCAAGATTCCCGGACGATATCCCGGCGCATCCTTGGCGCGGAAGACGGTAGTTCCGATGATACCTCCGATAGCACCGCCTCCGATGAGAGTTGCGGATGTGAGGGCACGCTTCCATTGTCCGCGCACGTTGTTGGCTTGGTAGGTTACAAGAGCCGGACAGTTGGCGTTGCAGGCGATGGTGGCGAGGAATACACCGAAGTATTTGACACCTTGGTTGTGTGTGTAGCCTAGGAGGCCGAGACCGAGGACTCCTGTGATGAGTGTCAGTGTTATCTTCTTAAGCGAGCAAGAAAAGGGGGTGAGGAAGAGGAGGACTGTACCGATAGCAGAATTGAACACAATGATGGGTCCACGCAAGTGCCATTTATCGCCGTAATATGCCTGGATGAACATCACGATCGCAGCAGCGACGTACGGGGGAGCGACGAGACACTGAGCCTTTGCGATATCGAAACCCATACCGTCTCGGAGGATGATCGGGAGAAAGTATGCGATGGCATAGGAATTGGTGGTGGTCAAGACGTAGAGCATGGAGAAACCCCATACTTTCCAGTCGAGAGCGTTTCGGAGATAGGTGCCGAGGTGGAATGGTTCGACTTTGATGTCAGCGCGATCGTGCTCGATGCGTGCGACGATGAAGTCGGCCTCTTTCTCGTTGAGGAAATGCCATGAGGTTGGCGAGAGCTCGGGAAAGTCGACTATCAAGACATAGGAGACGAAACCGAGGATGCAGGTTAAAATTCCTTCGATCTAGAAGAGATTAATTAGCCATGTCACACGAGCTGATGGGCGGGATGGGAAGAAGAAGCTTACGACGAAGATCCATCTCCAGCCTGTCAGACCACCAAGTCCGTCCATCTGCATGAGACCGTATGACAAGATACCAGCAAACGCAGAGGCCATGCTTCCAATTAAATAGAAGACAGCATTGCGTTTCTGAAGCTGGTAGCGTGGATACCATGTGCTGAGCAGATAGATGCAGCCGGGGTAGAAGCCAGCTTCAAGTCCACCTAGAATGACACGGAGAACAGCCATAGTCTGCCAGTTCTTCACGAACCCAAAGCCCTGGAGAGGTCAGCAAAGAAGTCGAACGAGACGTTAGACCTTACAATCATTGTTGCTCCCCAGAACAAGACAATAGCAGCCAGAAATCTGCGTGGGCCAATCTCACGAATCAACACCGTCGCGGGTGGCTGAAAGAAAGCATAGGGCAAGAAAAAGACAACAGAGACGATAGTGTATGCATTGTTCTTTGCATTCATGTTTAACTCAGTCGCCATTCTGAAGCCAGGTCAGTCGAACTTCGCGCTGATATCCAATGCTTGACATACCCTGCGATATTGGCAGCACCCAGATTAGTTCTATCCATCAAGCTGATCATATACAGGAACCCCAGCGTCAAGACGAGACGAGTATCGATGCGCCATACGATCCGCTTCTGCTCTTCAACCGTGAAGGCAGTAATGCGAGGATCTGTCCAGAGATCATTGCCACTATGCTCGACTTGATCGTCGAGAGATGGCTTCTCAACATCCAATTGATGAGAAATCTTCTCCGCCATGGTGGTCGACTTGCGCAAAAAGAAACTGTGCGACGGTCTGCTGGGAATAGAAGTGCGTTCAACACAGACACTTGCTTGGCAAAGAGTAATCAGCAGGCTCCCACTCGAGAGAACATGGAGCATATGTATGAGAGGATTCGGACCTTCATCCTCCCTGTCGCCTCGGTGGACTCATGATTGCCAAGGTTGATGCTCATTCGAGCGAGTCTTCCACGAACCTGGATCGCCGCCATCAAAATTGATGAAGCTTGGCAGTCAGCTGGGAGCACCAGGACGATTGTTCTCGACCACAGCCACTCAGCACGCTATACCAGAGCTATCCTGGAGCCTCGCTTGCCGCTGATGGTTGCCTTTGGCAGAATGGGGGAGGTGAGTTGGGGGAGGCAGGCCTGGGGCGGGGAGGAGAGCAGTGCCATTCGTGGGAACCCCGCAATCTGGAGGGTGGCCATGCGACGGCCTGGCTGCGGGCGGGGATCAGGAGCGACGGTGAACAGACGGGGATACGGCGAGGTTGCGAACAGACCGTCACGAAGGCAACGTTGAGCGTGAGTGCCGACCGAGGGGGCCGAACCACCGCGGCATCAGCCTAATCTGGACGTCACGTTACTCCTCTTCTCCAAGAAAGCAGGGGCAGGGGCCGGCGTTCATCTCATCTCCACGGCTGTCATCCTGCAATTAAGAGACCTGGCGAGACCTGGTGAGACCCGCCGCGTGTGGCGGGGGGGTATTGTCCGATTGGAGCACTATTCGCAGATCCGCCGCAGAGCACGACATACACCGTGTATTTCGGGTATCATACACGAAATTCACGAAATACACGAACCGTAATTAAGAGCTGAGTAAAGACTTACGACTGTGCCTGTTGGTGCCTGTTGGTGCCTGTTCGCAAGACGTCGTTCCTCGGATAATTCGAGTAAGCCACTTGGTCGCTTGGTCGCTTGATGAAGCCATACAGCCCCTGTGGTGGAGGTGGCTTGCATCCGCAACCCTTTCTCAGGACAAACCGGCCATGGAAAGTACCAACAATCTGATGAGTTCACGATCGTGCCCTACGCATATTGGCACCGTTTTAGCCAAATCCGGAGCGTACCGAGCTTTGATTGAATGCCATGGGCGAGTCCCGTCCCGATGGAAACTTCCCCGCAGAGACCAGCAGGATCCCCGCACGGAATGCGATTCTCAACAGGCCTAGGAGGAAACCGAGCGTCGATGGGCGAAATGCGTGTCCGTGTCCTGCAGAGCAACCCTCCCCGCAATGTCTCAAGCACAATGAGTCTGCTCATGTCATAGAGAAACATGGTTTTTGGGACACCGTGTTGGGGCTATGCTCTTTGAAGAAGCTGAGAACGCAGCTTGTGCCGCAGGACAATGCACCGAAACACGATGAACGGTCAGCAGGAATCGTCAGCGGGGGTCGTCAGTGCGATGATGCTGCGAGATATGGCTCTATAAGAGCTATCATTTGCTCCAGAACGGGTGAGGAACTCTGCGAGAAGATAAAGTGCAAGATAAACATCCCTGACTTGACAGATCTTGGAGTGTATCTGCTCACAATGACCTTCCTACTATATCTTGTTTTACTCGGCAGCCATTACGCCTCGGCATGGGCCGCTCCACGTGTGACAACTACTCAGGTAGATCTGGGATATGAGATTCACCAAGGATGGCTAAACGTCAGTACATCTCAGCCCTTTTAGCCTGTCTCTAAATGATGTATGTCTAGACTACCGGAAACTTCTACAACTTCTCAAATATCCCCTATGCCACACCTCCAGTCGGCAATCTTCGCTTCTCTCCTCCTGTTGCGCCATCCACACCAAGCAACCCACCTGTCAACGACGGCTCGAGATATGCTGTTTGCCCACAAGGCACTCCACTATGGACTTCAGTGGCAACAAACTGGCTTACCAATGGTATTCAAGTCATCAACCAATCAGCAGGATATCCCATTCCTAAAGTCACGACGTTGCCACCTGCCCAACCTGGAACAAGTGAGGACTGTCTGTTGCTAGACGTTCTGGTCCCTAAAAAGATCTATGACAACCGAGCAACTGGGTCAGGTGCACCAGTGTGAGTATTTCATTCCCAGATTGTTGGAAATGTGATGACGCTGATAAGATAGAATGATATGGATCCATGGTGGAGGCTACACTCTAGGTTGGAAAACGGAGTATGGAAGTGGTGTAGGCCTGCTTACTGCGAGCCAAGCGCACGGAAAGACTGGAGTTATTTATGTTGCCATCAATTATCGTGTCGGACTCTTCGTAAGTCTTCTCATTTATATATTTTATTAAATGTTCAGAACTGACATGGTCTCAGGGTTTCTTGGCAGGCCCCACATTCTCATCTCAAGGAGGAACAGCCAACAATGGACTTCTCGATCAACGAATGGCAATCGAATGGGTCCAAGCCAACATCCACAAATTCGGAGGTGATCCGAACAAAGTTACAGTCATGGGAGAATCGGCTGGAGGAGGAAGTACCATACATCAAGTGACAGCATATGGCGGTCTGAAAGGAAAGGTGCCATTCCAAAAGGCCATCATCCAAAGCGGTGCTTTCCTCCCAGTACCTGGAACCGTACGACCAGAAAGCATCTTCCAGAAGTTCCTATCCAGAGGAAACTTGACAAATTTAACGGATGCACGTGCAGCTTCAACCGAACAGCTACAACTCGCCAACGCAATCCTCGTTGGAGAAGCACCATATGGGGATTTCACATTCAGTAAGTACCCTCCCTCACCCACATCGACTTTCACTCCATCAAGCCCCCTCTAACCACGAAATCCAGACCCCGTCGTAGACGGATCCTTCGCGCCCGACCTCCCGGGCAAGCTCCTCCTCTCCGGCGGCTACGACAAATCCCTCACCCTCCTAATCGGGCACAACGACGACGAAGGCCTCTACTTCACCTCTCCCTTCCTCCCCACCGGCGACGAAAAAACCTTCAAACAAAACGTCGTACTCTCCTCCTTCCCCGACGCCGACTCCACCAACGCCTCCTCGTACATCTTGAACACGCTCTACCCCCCGATCTTCGACGGCAGCCACGGCTACACGAACGAGATCGCGCGCGCAGATTACATCGTCTCCGAAGCCCTGTTTGCCTGTAACGCCGAGTACCTCCAGCGCGCATTCGGGTCGAAGGCTTACGGGTACGACTTCTCGGTCCCTCCCGCGCTCCACGGTCAAGACATCCCGTACACGTTCTTCGAGGGAAGCGCGACGGCTGTTCTCAACAACACACTAGCGTTGATTATGCAAGATTACTTTACGAATTTCGTGATCAGCGGGAACCCGAATCGGGCTGGACTGGTGAATTTCCCGAATTATGGTCAGGGGAAGCTCCTGCTTGATTTCTTTACGGATGCTGTGACGTTGGTGACAGATCCGTTGGATAATGACAGGTGTACGTGGTGGCAGAAGGCGTTGTATTATTAGTCAGTATCTACCTACCTCACCTTGCCTTGACTTACCTATCGACTATTACCGTTGATTCGGGGTATTGATTGTACTTACCTACCTGACCTGTACCTGTACTGGAAAGGGAAGCACATGATGCTGGGAACATGGGATGAACCAAAAGGCTGATATGTTTTGAACAGTACGCAATGAGCGATTACCTACCTATATAGCGAGCATTGTTCTAGCATTGTTCTAGCATTTTCATTCCTTTTTGCATATCTCATCGGGGGGGGGTCCGGAGCTAGATATTCTCTGGAGTTTGGGACGGGTGATGGATATCACGTCATGTTGCTCTTTCTCTCACTTAATAGTACCTCAATAATATTCTTTAATCTTCTTGCCTTCGGGCGAGAATCAAAATCCTATCCTATCCTATCCTATCCCTCCTCTAAACTCGCCATACTCCCATTCGCTTCAAGCGCCTCATCCACCGCCCTCGTGACACAAGCTAACAACCTCGCCTCCGTACTCCTTGTCACAGCAATCTGCGAGAAACTCGAATGCACGAATTGGAATCCTTTATATCCCCCTCCTGTGCTACCATCAACCCCATCTCCATTTCTCCCAGAAGCAGTTTCAGAAGCATATTCCGCTCTGGCGATTTTTTCAATCTGGTCTCGAGTCGCGGTCCGAACGGTCATGAGTAGCATTTGAGCTCCGGAGGAGCGACGGACGAGTTGTGCGAGGAAGGGCATGAGGATTTGGTCTGGGGAGGAGTTCGAGCGGATGCGGTTGTTGACGTGGTATACGGCTACGGGGAGGGTGACCCATGCTACGCTGCTCGTCATAGATACATTAGTACGTAAAACTTCCGGATGGAAGGAACGATAGGGAAGGTAGAAGGTGGGTGGAAGAGGGAGACGAACAGCCAAGTAGGTATAGCGTCACTCTTCTTGTTCTCCATCACGTCGCTTACGCTCGTGGCTACCTGTCTTGCGCCGTCTTTCATGCGCTGCAGGGGATCGATGCCGGGCCCGGAGAGAGAGGGGTGTGTGATGGGAAGATGCAGGTACGGCTGATATAAGCCTGCACGGAGAGAGCTGGGATGGATGAATCAGCATGAATGTTCGAGACGACCAGACGACCACTTGAACACATCGTATGAGAGAGGTTGAAAAAGACTTACTGAACCATGATCCGTAACGTCGATATCGGGACCCAGACAATCTGGTCGATATCATCTCTCGTTGCCTCGGCCACTGCATCTTCAAACTCCTCAAGCCAGACTTTCAGGTCGTGATCAAGCTTGTTCACCTCTTCCAGTTCTGCAGCAGTACTGGCTATACTCTCTCCATTCCAATCTCGGGCAAATCTATTCCTTCTCTGTGCTACAGCAATAGCTTCCATAATCTTGCTCAATTTACAGAACCAAATAAAAGCCAACATAGCTACATGTTTAGACTTGCGATCCGTATACGAAGGATGCTTAGCCTCCAGTCCGAAATCAATTTCCGAAACCACGGCGTCATCAATAGGTGCTTTGTGCATTCGATGAGGTCTTCTCATCCCGAGAGCTAAGATGCGGTCTCGTAGCAAGCAGCACCACCAGAGAAGTCGTCGACGAGAATGTCGGTCTCGGGTGTCGGAGCGGGGATCCCATAGCTTGCAGGAGATGGCGTGTTTGAAGGCTTGATCTAGCCAGTAGCTGTTGTTCTGAGGTCCGATCCAGCCCGGAGACCAGAGACTAAGGATCAGGGAGATTTGAGTGAGTATAGCTGGGTCGGATGCGGGTTGAGACCAGTATCGTGCCTGAGTGAAGGTCAGTTTGATGCTTGATAGTCGCGTGAGATCTTACCTTCAGCTGCTCAACTTGTGCTTCTTGGCCCTCGAGTACAGATCTATATGGTGTATTGCATATCTGTGCTTCGCTAAGATGCTGGGGTTTGTCAGATATGCAAGTCAAGTGATCGGGAAGGAAAGTTGGTATTCCTACCGCAAAGCCTGCAACCATGATCGCATGATATACACTGAAGTCAGATGGATCCATGAGTTCTTCCTTGCCTCTGTATTTTCGATGCAGTTCAGTAACATGATATTCATCAACGACCGGGAACATCGGATGAATGTGATGGAAATAAAGAATAACTAATGCATTCTGTACTCTCCGAATAGGCAATAAGCAGGCCTTGACTGTGTACGTGTAGAAATTAGGAACCAGGTCAAGTCGTTCTTTATACATTAAACATGCATCGATTGTGTCACTTGATGGCACTTCTGGTCCAACTGAGTGAAGGCTTGGAGGAAGTCTTGGCTCGGCCGAAACGAGAGCCGTTGTCATATCCAGACCTGAAATATATTGAGCAGCGAATTCTCAAAGGACCAAGGAGAGTCACGTACTGGGATGGAAGAAGGAGGGCATGTCATCATTAGGCTCGTCGTTTCCTTCGATGCTGGCAATATCGTCGTCGGAAGAGGTGGAGGGGGCTGTCTGGAAACTGTCGCGCCTGGTGAAATCCAATCGTCTTCTTTTGGCGGCGGAGTAGATGGGATTCTCATCCGACCCAGTTGAATAGTCCATATCCTGACTTTCCCCATCGTCAGTTGTGTTGTCCTCGTTCGGCCGTTTCCCCGCGATTGGTGGCGAACTGTGTCGCAGCGCCTGAGTGACCTCGCTCATGAAGCTTTCCAAATCAAAGTCCATATTGACGTAGGATTCCAAGTTGTGTTCACGAGAGTTCGATTGTCTGAAGCTTGCGGCGTCGATAAAATCAGAGTATTGTGAAGTTCAACGTCTGATGCCTGGAACCGCACTCATGGATGTAGAAAAGAGAAGGTTGCATCAGAAGTTCCATGCGGGGTATGCCCTTGCCCAAGCTACGGCGACAGCTTATTGGGTGCGCTAATCTATCCCCTGAAAATGCGGTGTGCCCCTCGGCAGCAGCTGCATCGCCGTTCGCTATTTTCGTCCGAGATCGAGAACACGAGAACCATGATGGCTTCTAGAACCCATGGAAGAAATATATTAAAAAATTGAACAGCAGACCTGGGGCTGCCATAGCGCAACCAAAGAAACCTCTCTGATAAGAACGCTTACACGTCTAGCAGCTGGTGATGTAGAAGCGGCGGTCAAAGCGAAATGTTGGTGCTAAGAAAGTGTGGTTCAGTCCTCACGGAAGGGTGGGAAATGCCCAGATGAAGAAGAATGGGACAAAACACGTGACCTCGAGTCACACAACCAGTGAGTGCTCGAGGAATGAGGCAGCTAGCAAAGGTATCCAGGAGTTTACAATGTCGTTGAAACGTTGAGCTATCGGGATATCCAGAATGGAGATCCGCAAGTACAACCTAACAGCACCGTTGAGCTCGCCCCTTCCGTATATGTGTTTTGGTTTCTTATTACATCGGATGCCTCCAACGTCATCCTGCATACATTTGGAGGTGAGACGATAAGGCTATGCAAAGAGTGTGTGCCCCTTCCCCTTCTTAAACAAGAAGGAACACTTCTCGCCAATCTTACAGGCAGCTGCTGTACCACTCCATGCAGCAAAGGGAAAAGCAGGGACTGACATCATCCCTGTACTCTTAGAATAAAAGTTCTAGGATTACCAATGACATGTGATTCTTACGAGACCTAGCGAATAACCCCAGGTAGTAGAAAGAAGAATGGCCCAAGGGTGGAAACCAATATCACGTGATCGTGGATATGAGTATCGAGGTTTACAGCTTCGACTCCCTCGCGAAGGACTGGTAGTATTGGCGCTCAGTAGCATCGAATGTGTATGCAGGATCTCATCTCTGTATTGTATCCACCTAAATTCTCTTTGCGACGACTAAGGAATTCCCCTTTTTGAGGCTCGCTTCTGAACCTCGCTTACCACGTGAAACACTACCGGATTGAAACACAGCACATGAACTACTAGGTAGAATCTTTGTACAAGTCGCAATCTCTCGAATTCCAGATCGTGATCCACTACAACGTTTGCCCTTTAAAACACGCGCTTCTCCGATGCTATTACTCAATGAAATCGCTACCGAAACTTTCCTCCAGTTTACATCATCAAGGGATGTAAGAATTCGTGGAACATTCCATATTCAACTATTCAAAAGTCCAGCAACTTGAAGGACTTTTATTAGTGTGAGCACAACGCTGTCAAAATATACACTAACGTGCATCACGACATTTACAACAATCATGTTGGCAACTTCTTAAGCTGCATTACGGTCGCCAGACAGTCGTAATCAAAAAGTCCAATGTTCTACGAATTCTGACACACTCTGGTGTATCACAACGCTTGTTCCATCAGATTAGCTGTTGAAGTACAGCTACTATGGAGCCGCACATTTCACCGCAGTGCCTCAGGCTTCAGAGCACGTGCACTAAGCCTATATTTAGGGAAGTTCAGCCGCACCCCCTGAGCAATTTAAGCTTCACCGCCATTGCAACGCCCAAAATGCTGTGACAGGACACAATTGGCACCTCATGCTTCGGCAATTCGCCCTCGGGTTCCCACCGGTGATCGGCCGGCAACGTGCCGACATTCCGCTGGTCATCATCTCCATTCTCGCTGGTCGAGGAAAGAAGCAAATTTGCAGATAATGTGATCATTATGGTGGCGGCCCCAGAACCTAGTTCACAGCCAGCCCCCATACTCGGAGGAGCTTTCTCGTGGATTTTATGATCGAGACAAATCGCAGAAAGGGAAGTCTCCCTACGGTTTGCGGGGAAATCCGCTGATACATCTGTTTGTGGAGATGCCAATAAATATTCACCTCCGCAAAGGCACTCCTGTTTACTGCAGCTTTTTGGGGGGCTGCTTTTGTTTTCATGTCCGCCTATGCTGCAGGCTTCTTTGCTTCTTTGCCTTTTCCCTTGAAGAAGATTTTCTTTCTCCTGAACTCCTCGATCGTTTCGAGAGTAACGTGGCTGGAAAACGTGTTATGCATAACTTAAGATGCGCTGAACAGGGTCGTTTTGTATGCCGTCGTGGCGCTGGATGGTTACTTTGAGGTGGAGAAGCTTCAGCTTGACTCAGAATTATTACCACAAAGGCGGTAAAGAATATTGAGTGGAAATGTTTTTGAAAGCCTCCAAACTAGCAGTCTGTGCAGAACATGTATATAAGAGTTCTGCTTAGGCCCCGAGACACAACCTGTCCCTCCATCCTCATCGGTTCAGATCGTCGGCAGATCCTCCCAATCGTCTCATCTACCGACTGTCTCCTCCTTCTCCTCCCCTTGCCATGGCCCCCTTCATCTGGTCCGTGCTGATCGGACTCTTACCTCTCGTCTCCGCCCAAGGCTGTCCCTTTGCAAGCGTCGACAAGCGAGACCTCTTAGTCGCACGAGGAGACGAGCCGTCCCTCACCACGCTAGCCAATTCGTTTGGGAAATGCCCGACGCTGAGTGATGCGGCCGGTGCAGGTACCCGGAGTCGAGACTGGTGGCCGTGCCAACTACGACTAGATGTGCTACGCCAGTTCTCGCCGACACAGAACCCCCTTGGTGGCAGCTTTGATTATCCTACCGCGTTCGCCGCCCTGGACTGTAAGTCGTGCCCCCGAGTGTTGAGTTGTTGGATGCAGTATATGGAAGAGACGATTTGACACGATGCAGATAAGGCACTTAAATCCGACATAACAAAATTGTTGACAACACCCCAGCCATGGTGGCCAGCAGACTTCGGAACCTATGGAGGTCTGTTCATTCGTTTGTCTTGGCACAGCGCGGGTACTTACCGCGCCGTCGATGGACGTGGTGGTGGTGGAATGGTATGATTGTCGACTCGTGACTCTTGAATTGAGTGAATGCTAATTGCATCTTCTCCTTCTAGGGCCAGCAACGCTTCGCTCCCCTTAACAGCTGGCCCGATAACGCCAATCTCGACAAAGCACGGCGTTTACTGTGGCCCATCAAGCAGAAGTATGGCAAATCCATCTCGTGGGCCGATTTACTCCTCCTTGCCGGCAACACAGCCCTTGAAGAGATGGGTTTCCCGGTACTCGGATTTGGTGCGGGACGTCCCGATACGTGGCAGTCGGATGAGAGCGTCTTCTGGGGCGCAGAGACTACCTTCGTGCCAGAGGGAAACGACATTCGCTATAATGGGAGTACGGACTTTGCAGGTCGTGCTACCCATCTCGAGGAGCCACTTGCAGCCACGCACATGGGCCTAATATACGTCAATCCTCAAGGCCCGAACGGCAACGGTGATCCAAAGACGTCAGCGCTCGACATTCGTGAGGCATTTGGTCGAATGGGCATGAACGACTCCGAGACCGTTGCACTCATTGCTGGAGGACACGCGTTTGGAAAGACGCATGGAGCGTCTACCACAGGTAAGCATTTCCATTGTATTCCCGGATCGTGGGTTCCTGAAAATACTATCTATACTAACGTTTGCTTCTCTAGCATTGGGTCCTCCACCAGAAGCAGCACCCTTTGAGCAGCAAGACCTGGGGTGGTCTAACAGCTTTGGTACTGGCAACGGTGATGATACCATCACTAGTGGATTGGAAGTCGTTTGGTCCAAGACGCCAACGAAATGGAGCAATGGTAATCTCGTTTTCCGTTTGTATCGACCCAGGTGCTGACTGCTCTTGCTAGACTACCTAAACAGCCTCTTCGGTAATAACTGGACGCTGACCACAAGTCCTGCTGGTGCTTTTCAGTTTGAGGCTTTCAATAGCACTCTTGACTATCCTGATCCCTTCAACAAGACGTTCCGTCATGCCACCATGCTGGTCAGCGATCTTGCCCTGCGCGAGGATCCTATATTCGGCGCTATTGCCCAGTCCTGGGTACACGACTTCCCAGCTCTCACTAATGCTTTTGCAGCTGCGTGGTGTAAGTCTTAAACCCTTGACCCTTCCTATCTTGTCCGTCCGCCTCATGACTTACGATCGTGAACAACAGTCAAACTCCTCCACCGCGATATGGGTCCCATCTCTCGATACCTTGGGCCGGAGATTCCTAAACAACGCTTCAGCTGGCAGGATCCCCTCCCCAGTGTGACCTACTCCCCTATCAATGCTGCCGACGAGACGAAACTGAAGGCACAGATACTTGCTGCCCCTGGTATGACCGTGTCGAAGCTGGTATCTGTGGCTTGGGGTTCTGCTTCGACCTTCCGTGGGGGTGATAAACGTGGTGGAGCTAACGGTGCTCGCATTGCTTTGCAACCCCAGGTTTCGTGGGCCGTGAACAATCCCAAACAGCTGCAGAGCGTTCTGTCCGCCGTATGTCTTGTCCCTTTTCCTTTCCTTTTCCTCTCCCCTTCTATCCCTCGTGTTTTTGCAAGTTCTGAGACTGACTGACCGGATTCAGTTGAACACGATCAAGACCAACTTCAACAAAGCCAACAACGGCGGTAGACAAGTCTCTCTCGCCGACCTCATCGTCCTCGGAGGAAACGCCGCCATCGAGAAAGCCGCCAGTTCCGCCGGCTACAAGAACGTCTCCGTACCATTCACCGTCGGTCGTGTCGACGCCACCCAAGACTCGACGGACATTTCCAACTTCGAGAACCTCAACCCACAAGGGGATGGATTCCGCAACTACCGTAACAGCTCCGGCTGGTCGCTCGCACGCACCGAGGAGCTGCTCGTCGACAAGGCCCAGCAATTGACGCTCACGGCGCCCGAGATGACCGTGCTAGTTGGTGGCATGCGCGGTCTGAACGCCAACTACGATGGCTCATCCACCGGGATTCTGACGGCTGAGCCCGGGACGCTGACGAACGATTTCTTCACCAACCTCCTCGACATCCAGACCGTGTGGACCGCTGACTCCACCGGAGAGCTGTTCACTGGCAAGGACCGATCGACGGGGAAGAAGAAGTGGACGGCGACGCGTGCTGATCTCGTCTTTGGCTCGCACGCTGAATTGAGGGCCATTGCTGAGGTTTACGCTGAGGCTGGTGGGAAGGCTCAGATGGTTGCGGACTTTGTAACCGCGTGGGCGAAGGTCATGGATTTGGATCGTTTTGACGTTAATAAATGAAGGGATATTGGATTGGGTTGCTAGCTCCTGTTCTAATAGATAGTGTGGAGCGACGAGAGACGAGGAGAGCTTAGTATAGGAAGGAGACATTATATCATTCGATCAAGGCGCATGAAATTCATGATAAGCGGCGCTCAGCGATTTGAAGCGACAGATTTTGAGCGACAATGTTGAGCACGATTAGAAATTTTTAAAAGTTGTAAATAGTTCAAGATTAAAATAAAGTTTTTGAAGCGCATTTTGCGATCAAGCCAAATATTAGGACATTTGAAAACGAGGCAACGACTAGTGTTAAAATTCGTGATGGGTTCTCGGGCGGTGGAAGTAAGGCAACAAAATTTCGACGACAATGTCCAGCACCACTAACAATGATTAGGTTTTTGATGTCATAAATGGCTAAAAATTACGATAGAAGTTCTTGGTGAGTTTTTGTAATCTATCCAAATCTCGGAGAATTTGGTATGATGCAGTAGTTGTGATTAAAGCGAGAAATTTGAGAGATTGAGATATCGAAATTTAACAAGCGTCTATCACAAACTTCACTTGAACGTTGATTCTTGGGATAGTGGTGCTGTTTCCTGCGAGATTAATGCTTAATCGCAATCCAATTGCGAAGGCGTAGGGAATGGAAGGAGGATGTAGTTATGGAAGAGATGTAATTGAGATAAGAAGGAATCGTCTGTGATGAAGCGATAATTTGGTATACCTAGCTCAGAATATACTGTTGCTTACTAATAAATTGTATATAGTATTATAGCGTTGGCGTTTAGGAAGTTTTGGGAGCAGTATTGTATGTTGTATGTCAATGACATACTACCATTTCAGAGATCATGTCCACTTCTTTATCCCACAAGAGCTTACGTCTTTGGTCTGAGTCCTTGACATCCATGCACTTCCACGATTCTCTTCACTACCATGGGCACTCTTCCAGCGGCGCCTCAGAACATACGCATCCATGTATTTCCCTTAAAGTTAAGCCATTCTATACCCATCAACTTTCGCAACCAAAACAAGCTCCCTCCCATCCGTCAACCCCTCCTCACTTTCCCCCCTTTCCCTCCCCAACTTCACTTTCCCTCCATTCCCATCCCCATACCTCCCCCTCTCAACAGAACCCAACACATACCCATCCCTCCCACTTTCCACACCTCTCCCACTCCTCCTCCCTCCCAGCTTACTACCATCTCTCCCCTCTCCATAATCATAACCTGCACCCGTCCGCCTACTATCCGTAAAACTAGGAAACAACCTCGGAATAATTCTCGTAACAAGCGCCTTCAAGCATGGCGCCGAAGCGCATACAATGCCCAGATTTACTTCTATCGATTCCCAGGTCCAGAGATAGAAGCCTTCCCAGGGAGTGTCGGTTGATTTCTGGGTAAGGATGGAGTAGTAGAGGCGAAGGGCTCCGGCTACGCAGACTCTGTTTAAATCGTCAGCCTGAAATTTCTACTAGCTTGGAAAAAGACATGAGGGAAAAGATGGGGAGGGAGGGGAAAGGGAGGGAGCGGGGATGTACAAAAATCCAGTTCCAAAGATAGCAAGGAGGCCAATCCGCTGCCGTTTCGGCAACTGAACTTGCCAGACCATGCGCATGGGTAGGATATAGACGTAGATATCTGTTATTGTATTCGTGAGGCCGTGGATGAAGAGGGCGATTTCGGGATTGTAGCATTTTGTTCCAGAGGGATCCCAGTATTCGGATACGGGTTGGCATTGCTGTGTTCAGAATACATTAACATCTCTCCTCCTTCGCTGACATCATGGATCTAGGGTGGGAATGAGAAGTAAGGGGTGAGGGGATTGAGGAAGAGCGTACAAAAATAATAACAGCGGTAAACGTAATTCCCCAAGCTGAAATGAATCCAATGCTAGCATATATAATTCTTCGATATGTTTTGGTAACAGCTAGACGGAGGTAGAATATCAGGATCGAGATCTTTGCTAGGGTAGTTGAGATCGTGAAAAGCAATTCTGAGAGCCAGATCGTGAGGAGGATAGGTCCGAAATTTGAGGCAGGGATGGAGGAGATATGGTGGGACCAGCCGTAGTGGGTGCTGATGCAGGCGTTGATTGAGAGTCCTATGCTGACCAGCTTGGAGATGTTGTTATCAGTTTGGATTTCTCTGCATCAGGATGTTGGGATGTCTTGCTTGGAGGAAGTACTAGTGGTGAGGGATATGTAAGGATTGGAGACTTACGACAGCAAGTCCCATAACATAGTCATCGCTGCCAATGGAGCGGAGGATGAATGCACGGGTATATACTCGTAGTGAATAGACAACAATTGCAACTAAGACGCAGACAATCTGGAAAGCAATGAGAGCTCCTTGGCGTGAACCGGGCAATGGAGGGTCATTTGGGTTGTGAGCTAGAGGCATATTTGATCATTGACAAAGTACGAATGATGAAATTAAGGTGAAAGGGCAAATTCAAGACTGGAGCATAAACATAAGACAGAAAAGAGCATTTTCATAACAGCAAAAGGCCATACGTGAACGAGAGAGGCTTGGCATGTATAGTCCACCCAGCATGAAAGATTTTGGAAAGCCCCCAAGCCCAGAATATGTGGATCGCTTGGTTCAAGATCGCCCCTAGATAAACTTATCTGGGGTCCTAGTCGCCATATCTACTTCCTGGAGAGGTTCTGAAGCCGGCGCCAAGTGCTGGAAGCCGGCTGGATCTCTGGACACGGCATGCATCGAAGCAGTTACAGCATGAGATCTGCATCCCGAATATTCTAGCGCCCTTCTTTCCCGCTTCTCTGCAGCCTTTTCCAACTTCCCGTCTCTCAAAAGGGGCTGTGGCCGTTTGGAAGCTTGCAGACAGGCAGTTTTCCGGACGCATTTGGTAATTATCCCGTGCCTAATTCGTGTCCCGCGTGGCTCTGGCGTGGCAGGACGGGCTGTGAAACAGCTTCTTTCGATTCGATGGTGTGGAATAGAGAGAGAAGATAGTTTGAAACAGAGATAATGCAGATTCTGAAAGGAGAAGGTGGTTCAGGCTCGCTTATTCACGGCTTCCCTTTTGGAAGCGAGCCGTGCCGTGGTGGGCCGAGGCCGAGGCAAGAATGCTGTGCGGACGCAACGTGAACGTGTAAATGGCGAGGCTGCAGCAAAAACGGATACAACATCAATTTTCGATTTTGGGCAACAACAACAAACTACTTATTTTATTTAAAACTCAAAATGCATTATAAAGTATTTCTCTCTTTCTCGATATACAAGCACTCTCGAGCCTTAAAAACTTGCACTTTAAATCACGTGACTTGTGCACCCCGACGCATACGTAGGTAATTTATAGCTCCCTCGCTCCCTAACTCCCGTGCTCCCGCTCCTGACAAACCCAAATATCGCAGAGCAGTTTCCTTTCTCTAATATTGAGTCACGTCGTTGCAGCCCTTTATTTTAACCTTTTTACTTAGCTATGTGTGCAATGCTCCTTCCCAGTTGAATGGCTGGATCCACAAATTTTGTTGCGCATCGAATTCTCCCCGCGAAAATGAGATGTTGAAGTCACGTTTTGCTGCCTTTTCTTGAAGCGTTTCTACCTAATTGTATTTGCAGAGCTCTTTCCCAGTGGGATATTATCCACTCATGCATTCTGTTGCACATCGAATTCTCCCCGCGAAAATCGGAAACTGAAATCACGTTTCTTTGCCTTTCGCTTTAGAACTATAATATTCAGAGCTCCTTCCTTCACATCTTCACTTATGAGTTCTGTTGCACGCCGACAAAATTCCCCCGTGAAGGCCACATACTGAAATCACGTTTTCCTGCCTCTTTACTCAGGCTTGATACCATATACTCTGCGACAACTATACTCCAAAGCTCCTTCCTCCACCTCTTCACTTATAAGTTCTACTGCATATCGCTTTCCAAGAATATACCGTCTTACAACTTGACGGACATTGAAGGTGGGAAAGTGCAATCTTGCGAAGAAACTGCTAGCTTCGAGAGTTACGTTCTCTGAACCATATCTTCCATCATCAGCAGTAAACTTCCCCAAATCACACCAAGATTAGAAGCTGATAACTCGATCATAGCATCTAATGCCGGTATCTACAAACAGACTTTTTCATCTTCCAATTTCCCATCTCTAACCTCCATACATCTCATCTTCCCAGCACTTTTTCACTCCACCTCATGGCTGATAGTCAGATACTCCCCGCAACCGTCGTCCCATTCCCCGCATTCCCAAACGCAGGTGGAGCTGGCCAGCTATCCAATACCACTTGCGCTCCCACCAGCGTGAAATTCCACGTCGCTTTCCCATCGATATCAACGCCCAAACTATAGCTTCCCGGATAAAGCACTAGATCTCCTTTCTCATCCGTCCGAGCCAAGCTCCCTAAGGTTAATTTCAGAGTCCCATTTTGAGAGGAGTTGGGAGCAATGTCGTGGAGGCGGGTATATGCGACGAGGGATTTGGAGGGGTAGGGTGTGGGGCCGAAGGAGCCAGAGAGGAAGCTGAGGGCGACGTAGGAGGATTGAACGGAGCCGGTGTTGGAGACGGTGATGGGGAGGGTGAGGAAGGGGGTTAGGTCGGCGTATTTTGTTGTGCTGTTGCTGGTTTGTGTTACGGAGGAGAGGAGAGAGGAGATGTTGTAGGTGCTTGATGAGGGGGCAGAGATGGAGACAGTGAAGTTTGTGTAGTGGAGACCGTAGCCGAATGGGAATGTCGGGGTGGAGGAGAACCATTTGTAAGTTCGTCTGAGGCGAAATGTTAGTTTGTTATTTGTCTTGAAAAAGATGAAACATACCCAGGATTGCTCAGGTTAGCATTACCTGAAGAGTAGGGTCGCAGAGACATGTTTGTCATGGGAACTTGGTTGACATAATCCGCCTTTTGAGGTCAGTAAAGTTCTTAATGGGGGTTTCTCAAGATTGCCGAGACTTACAGGGTATTGGGTGACTGGCAATCTCCCTGCTGGGGCTGTTGTTCCAGTCAAGACATTCACGATAGCAACGCCACCATCCTGACCTGGATAACCGCCCCAAACCAAGGCGCTCACATCACTGTTAGATACTAAAGAAGCACTGTCGACCATAGTACCCATCTGAACCACGACAAGAGGCTTAGACAATTGTGAAAGCTGACTGATCAAGTCAAGCTGGGTTGCTGGCCAGCTTATGACATTTCGATCCTGTCGTAAATTTCAGTACAGAAGCCGGAAATTCCACTACCTCAGAAGTGCTTACCATTCCCTCGGCCTCAATCGTGACGTCTATGCCACCCACATATATAACCGCATCAGCATACTTGGCCGCGTCCAGTGCGTTCTGAAAGTCCGTCGTATCTGTAGAATTTATATCTGCTCCCTGCGTATAACTAACGCTGAATCCTGCATCTAACGCCGCATCGAGAGGTGAATGCAAGTATGGCGCAACACCATAATAATTGCCTTGCATCTGGGTCGTAGCAGCTACCCATGGCCCAATCATCGCAATGCTCTTGATGTCTGAGGAGAAAGGTAATGTTCCATCGTTTTTAAGTAGAACAATACCTTCTTCGGCTGCTTTGAGAGCCAGTGCTTGAGAAGAATTGGTGGAGACGTCGGTGAAGTTCAGTTGGCGGTACGGTTGAATGGATGGTGGATCGAAGTATCCAAGTCGAACGAGTGATGCGTAGCGACGGATTAGGGACCTGTCTAAGACAGACATGTTGTATAGACCTTGAGTGTAAGCACCTCCAAGGTTTTCGGGATAGAAGGTCCCGCAGTCAAGATCTGTTCCAGCGTTCAAGGAGTCAGCCGCTGCTTGTTCAGGTGTGCTGGTGTAATTGTGTGGATTGTAGACGTTTTCGACTGCATCACAGTCACTGGTAATCCATTGATCTTCTGCGGTCCAGTTCCAGTATTCTCTTAGAATAGTCTGTAGGAGATAGTCGTCTGCGCAAGTTGGGACTCCGTTGACGCTGTTATATGAACACATAACGCTTTGAACGTTTGAGTCTCGTGCGCATGTTTGGAAAGAAGGGAGATAATACTCCCGCAGGTCCTGACTGCTGATGATTGCGTCGAATCCGTATCTCTCATTCCCATGCCAATCTTCAAGGTCATATCCAGCGTAATGCTTGCACGTGGCCACGATCTTTTTATAAGGTTGAGCATCAAGACCTCCTTGGAGGCCTGTGATCAGCATGTTGACATAACTGGACAGGTGAAATGGATCTTCACCCGGCGTCTCTTGACCTCGACCCCATCGTGGACTATGGCGAACTCTGTCAACTTATGATCATATATACGCGGAAGATCTACGTACTCTTTAAAGGGATTGATGTTTGGCGTCCAGTAATTCAAGCCTGAGCGATTACCGTTGTTGAAAGCACGCGCCTCAGTCGAGACAACAGTGGCGACGTCGTAGATCAGCTGATCATCAAATGCGGCTCCCATGACAATTGGTTGTGGGAACGACGTAGCATAGGAGTAGTCATCTCCAGCACCAGCAAAATCCACACCGGGCGAGCTTGCAACTCCGTGGAGAGCTTCGCTCCACCTAATTTTGTCAGTAACTGACTTTGGATGAGACAATCAAGATGCTACCATTGATATGCTGGGAGGCCGAGTCTTGGCACGCCAGGACTAGTATTTCCAGTATTGTTTACTTTTTCTTCGAAGGTGAAGAGTCCAACGAGCTTGAAACAGTATTAACTGACAGATTCCGAGAGTCGTCTATGAGTGACTTACAGCCGTTGCTCTGGTGTATGGGTCTACTTTCGTGTTGCATACAGTATTGTTGGCAAGCTACAGTTTTGAATCAGCTACGACGCTGCTAAAATATATCTCGTTCGTAAACCTACCGGACCTTTGGTACAATCTGGGAAATCTGCAAGGGCCAGGCCAGAGAGTGCAGCAAGACCTAGAGCGACGGTAACTGCCATTGTGGCGATAATCAAAGACAGAAGCTTAAATTATGATTGAAGGAGGTTATGGAGAGTTGATTTCGTACATTGATTTCATACAACTTTGCATTTCCACGTAAGGCCACAACCCATAGCCGCAAGAATGTCCAGGCTGAACGCCACAATATATAACTTTGAAATGAGAATCTACCATGACGATCAACCTCTCCGGATAAATTCATTCTGCGGAGTACATTCGGACTGAAAACGGGACCTCAACCCGGGCAAAGATATTTCCTTATGTCGGTGCAATACGGCCCATCACCATGTGAACTTTCGATTACAAACAGTCGACCAAGAGGCGCACGTATCAATACGTCACACGGCGCTGCGGGAACGGATGCAGAGATCCATGAAATACTCCGACGAAAATTCTATTGCCTTAATTGGAGGCTCATTTGGCTTTCCCCTTAGTATAAAGATGATGGTTGATTGGCGCGCGTGCCGACATATGCCGAGAAGGCGTTGTGGTAGTTGATCGACGGTACTAGTGCTGGTGTTGAGGCGGGTCGGTGCGGGGGATTGTGGGGAAACGAAAAGCATTTTACATTTTGCCTAAATGAAGTGTCAACAATTGAGTACTAGTCTCAAACAACCAGATGAATATGAAATATTTGTCCTGTATCTATACTTACGTCTATATAATTGCAAAATTATGGAGACCTGTACGCAGTGCGCAGGCCTAAGACGTCGATAGAAGGTATTCTGAAAGAGACACCTAGGCGACGATACGAAAAGTCGAAGTTCTCCCCCGCTCGAGACGTATTTTTGATTCTGAAAAAGAGAAGACGCAAAACAAATCTCAACTCTTGCAATGCCTGTTGTCTGCGAGTGCCCCTCTGATCTTTCTCCATAATTCTACTTTTCGTATCCACGTAAGCTTTGGGCAGCCCCACCTTCCTGATGCCAAAACAATGTCGAAGTCTACGAAGGCAAGTGCCGCAAAGAAAACCCATACATCTTGAAGCTTTTATGCGTATTATTCCGGTCGATTTTGTTGGGTTTTGGTCAGGCTTCCTATCACAGGTGTGGCAGCGACTGCACTGCCTCTAGCAAGACGTGTAGAAAACTCTGATTATGAGCCTTCATTCACGAAGTTGGAGTAGATCTTGCGCATCTGGTTTTGGAAGATGACTTGACCAATCAGAGGTTCATCGTCCGACAAAGTCGAACACCTTGAAGTGCCAACTACGACGTCTTAGAATCCGAGATTCGCTTGCAATGCTCTTGGAAAGACGGGCCAACGCAAAATCTGTCTGGAGGATCAAAGACCGAGGCCAGTATCTATAAGGTGGGAATGACCTAAAAATTGAGGTGTGCTGCCATCGTTGGTGCACCGGGTTAGATGCGTACGAGTGAGTGTTGTGATTCTCAACTCGACTGGCATGACATGAAGTCAAAGGTTCTGTAGGGAAATTCCGTAAAACGCGAAAAATGTCTTGATAGTATGAAATTGTCTCGAATTAGTTGCGACACGTGATGTAGTTCCGTTCTCGTTTCGGTTTGAATGTCGAGGAAGTCATTCTAGCACAAGTATGCCATCCGTTCCGTAAGCTTAAGAATAGCTATAATGACGTGATACGAGGGGAACAGGACTTAGCTAGACTCCTTTTCTAGTCTGTTTCGTTTGTAAAGGGCCAACTCCGATATGGTTGCGACCGGTACAGCTCGTAGTGATTCACAAGATCTTATTGTTCAAGCATCATCCAATCATTATCGTTATCCAAAAGCCCTTGCCAGAAACTGTCGTCCATAAATATCTGGTCGTCGATAAAGGATTGTTCAGTCTCGGGTAGAAAAGGATTAGCAAGATGGGTTAAGTCGGCCATTTGTTTATCCGCTGGCAGTGACTGAAGGTTAGAGTCTTGCTTGTCTCCACTGGAGATAATGGAAGGTACTGTAAGAGCGCTCTGAACTTGCTTGCATCGTATCTGCCGTATGTACCGCGTAAATATTTCTGATTTTCCATGGGGAGTTCGCAGATGAAGAATGGCCTCGAGCTTGTTGGTGACTCTATCAACAACGGTCAAATGATCCAGGAGCGTTCGAGCGTGACCTTTGTCCCATCCATCTGCATTACTGAAGCACAATTTGGCGCCCAGTAGAAGTGCATAACCAGAGAGGATCCATATGAAGTAAGGAAGGCTAGCAGGGACGTTTGCGACGGGGGAGAAGTGCGAGTCGAAGTACGCCTTAACTGCTACGAGGCAGGCATAGAGTGTTTTTAAACGATAATCCTTATCACTCTCTTGCCAGAATGGTCGATACAAGCCAATCTCATAGAGACTTATCTCCGCAATTTGGTAGCAAGGCACTACCGGTAGTGACACTTTGCAAATGTTAACTCTGAGGTCATTTTGATACTGGACTGTCACTTGCCGTCTTGTTGTAGATCAGATGGTATGTTGCGTTTGACATTATCAAGCTCGCTTTGTAACGCTGTCATATACATTCTGATTGGGGCAGCACTTAATGGCGAGGAAAGATCGAGTTCCTGCAAGCTGCTGCTCGCTTTGAGTACGATGTTTTGAATTGAGACTAGTGGCAATATTAGGCGATCGCTTTCATACTCGTGCATTTCCGTGAGAGTTTTGCAAACAGCTTCAAGGTGAGGGGTGTAGGGAATGGGATCCATTCGTCTGCAACTTGAGGCTGTCCTAAATATAGTCAGGGCACATTGCCTTGGATTGCAATTGAGTACGACTACGAGACATACATAGCTGATATAAAGAAGCAGCCCGCTAGGGCCCTCCACTCCTCCAAGCTCCGTGACAGCGTGGGCGTCTTGTTGCTTGGTACGTCTTGTGACAAACCTTCAGGCCCGTCTAGATGAAGCTTACAAGAAGCTTTTAAAGCATGTGATCTGTGGTAACCCAAGTTGATGAGGAGTGATTTCTAGTATCATGGCGCATTAGTAAAGCTCTAGTAGATAGCGCATGTAACATATAACAGCGCCACTACTCACAGCGAGGAAAAGCAAATTGGTAGCTTGAGGATTGGCGGCGGAATGGTAATGATACCTTTGTGGCAGTCAATTCGGAAGTCATGCACTTAAAGAGGATTAGGTTCACTAACCAGGCCAAATGGACAAGGAGTGCTTGTAGCAGATCTAAGCTCTTCTCTGCCTTCATGAGCAACCTCGTGCTGAATTCTTCCATAAGTTTCCAGCCCATCGCTTCCTGTCGGAGTGGTTTGTGGTACGAAGCAGCAGTCATTACTGCTTTCCACAACATCGGTTTCTCCAGACGCAGGCTGTCAGAAGTTGCGTCGGGGGGTATTACAACGAACGGAAATTGCCGGGCCATTTGAGTTCGGAACTCAAGGAGAAGAAATGCGGCATTACTACGCTCAAGGTCAAAATCGAAAGGGTCCTTGTCCAAACTCCAAGGATCATGGAGAAGTGGCGTGTTGCGTGAGCAAGCGAGGAACATTGGCTGAGAGTCTTGTCCGGGGCCAAGGCCTGGCTCATCATCAGGTACATTCGGTGTACTGTGTGCTTGCTGTGCTGACACGGGCGAGTTCGAAGAATAGGCTAGTGAACCTGTACTACTGTCTCCTTTCGGGGCTGTGAGGAGGGTAACTAGGCTATCAAGTTTTCTCTCTAACTGGGCTACTTGACTGATGTTGGGGAGTCAGCAGGACATTGTGTATCATCAGCAGAGGTTTCCTCACGTCGATTGAGGCCGCTTCCGAGACGAGGAAGTTGATGGCTGGCAGACCTTATCCAGCCGGTGACAGCTTGGGAAACGTCAGTCGGCGTAAAATTGATTGGGCTAAGGTGAGGGTACCGTTGACATCTTCCCCTCTCAGGATTAGGAACGCATTTCACCTTTGCTTTGACACAGGTCCCACAGGCCCGCAGGCCGAGCTGTCTGAGCGGTTCGCTCCCCGTCGTTTCCAAGCTCATGGTTGATATCTAGGTAGTCTGTAGGATTACACAAAACGCAAATCTCGTCCGTTCCAGGATGCAAAAACCCAATGTAAAGAAACGGGAAACTCGAGGACGGGAACGGAGGAAGTCGTCTTCAAGCGGGAACGGCATCCCCGCTCCGTGCTGACCGAGCAGTTTGCTTTTTCGTGAACGGAAGCGCGGACCCAGGATGTATCTGGGGCCTCCTTGTTGTTGAATGATTGGGGGTATCCCTGTGTACCTTTTCGTAGGACAATCCATCTTTTTCAATCCTGTTAGAGTGGACATATGTGTGAATACTGGTGCTTTGCAGCGCCCAATGTTGGGAACGGAGGGATGGTCACGTGCAACTTCTAGTGTAGCTGCTAAGCTAGGATAGGAACGGTGAGAATATGTCTTCTAATTCTCCTGCTGGTAACTTTCTGTCCGCAACACACAACTCATCCCAGCTTCGAGAGCATCGCCACTGTTAGCTAACTTTCAGAGATAGCGCAACTGCAACCCTTCAGCGGGCCGAGCTTATATGGGAATCGATTCCCTGCGATCTTCATCGTCCGTGAATGTTATAGATTCGTAGCGCAGGCTACATAGTACCGTCGAAAAGTTTGTTCTCCGAGGAGAGATTTTGAGATAGTTTCTCAAAATTTAATTGCAAGTTTGCCATGCGTACCAAATGTCAGCTTCTCCCTTGAAATCGGAGTCGTATTCTGTTTGCACCAGATGGTACTGTAGTTTTTGACCCCGCAACTTTTCTTTCTTGGTACGCTACATTAGTCCGGTGTGAGTGCGTATGACCTTTGGTGATACCATCCTTAAGACTTTTCAGCTGAGCATCATGGGTACGGCGACGAAAATCTATCAATTGTTGATTTGCCCCCAAAAGATATAACCTTGGCGCTTCTCCTTGTCTGACCGTCCTCCGCGAATGGTTGACGAAAGCCCCTCAGTCACAACCACCATCTCGGATCAGTCGTCTTTCTATCGTTAGTATCGATGGCTATTGCATGTATAAAAGAACGCTTTGCTCCTCATTCTCCAGCATTTTAACGGACATTCTTGCATTCTCAACCAGCTCTTGAGGCCTCAAAATCGCTCGCCATCAAAGCCTACACTTCGACATAATGATCGTGGCCAAGGTCGTTCTCTTCCTACCAATCGCTGCTGCTATCAGCATTGAAAGAAGATTCGATTGTGGACAACTGATTCTTGACTGCATCACGATTGGTAACAATATCAAAACTCTAACGTAACAGATCGGAAATTGGTCGAAGGCACAACCGTTCTTGGATGCACTCCGTATTCTCCAAGACGAGCAAACACTGGATCATCTGATCAATGCAGCCGCAATGAGTGCCCAACAATCGCGTCAACTTACCTCCGATCAAGCCGCCAACATCGGCGCTCTTATCGAAAACTATATCATTCTTAATACTACCGCCCTCCTTGCTGCGATGAAGGCCAAGAAGCAAGACTTTACCGACGTAGGAGCACTCTGCATTGCCCAAAACACTATCAGTACACTGCGGACAGACCAAGCAAGCTATTCGAACGCTTTGCTGAATATCACACCGGACTCGAACAAGCAACAGGGCAGGCGTGAATGATGCTGCTACAGTGGATAGATACTTTGCAGATGCTACTGCTTACTACGCCGGCTGAGGGACTATATGCCTTCTATCCAGAGACTTCTTTGAGAATTGCGATACTTAGGTTGTAGGTTTATGCTGCCTGGTCGTGGTGGATCATCGAGTGGTAACATGTGGGATGTTGTCTTGTTTAATTTTTCTAGTCAGAGAATTGACGGGGTACCATCTTGCAATATAAATGAATATCTCAAGCCGTTCCAGTAGTCCTACTAAGCTTAAATGCTTACTTTCCCCATGTAGCCTGCTATGCATGGAGTCGTGCTTGATCACGTGATAAAAATGAAATATTGCTGTCCGATCTTATCTTTGTAACTACCGGAATGTAAGCATTTCATGAATATTTTCAAGTGGCTTGCTTCCACATTTCCTGCCACACAAGCAAACAAACATAATCTTGACATGTTGTGAACAAGCAGTTTCAGGGGTACAGCTTCTGATTGGCCTCAGCCCTACCTAGCGCGTCAAGCGCCTCCGCCTCGACCCGCGGCGGGATGTACTGCTGTGCCCATCTGAAATCATAGGAGCTGACAACCTCTCTACAACGCTGCTAAAGCAGCAGATACCATGAACAATGTTCAACCTCTCAAGCCTTGTACAGAAGGCTCAATCACTCATTGATCCGACACAAGCTCTCAATATCTCCGCCTCAGATCGTAATCCTGCGAAGTCCACTCTCTTCCGCCATCAGTTTCGACTGCCCGACTCCCAAACACCACTTCAAGAAATCACTGCTGAACTCACAATCTCTCCTCCGATCGCATACGCCCCGAATGCAACACAAGGTGAAAAAGATCGTGATCGGGACAGAGGGTATCATTACGCTGGCAAGCTTCATCTGAGCGAATCTTACCTTTGTTTCTCGACCCAGCCTACAAGCTTCCTACAGACAGCCAGCACAAGCACATCTTCTGGCTTCACGGGGCAAACACACGGAGCTGGACCTGGAGGAAATGGATTTACTCTCCCGCTCTGTGCTATCCGACGAGTAGAGCGGCTGCACAGCCAATCTTACCAAGTATGCCCTTTAGCCGCAGCCTCATCTTCTCATAGCAAATCTAACCTCCATATAGTTTGCTTTGGCAATCACAACATGGAACGGCATGAGCAATACCTCTGCGCACGAGACTTCAAAGACTCCTGCCTACCAACAGAAGATTACTATACAACTAGCGGGAAGCCGGCAGGCCTGTGAGCGATTCTGTGATGGCTTGAAAAAGGGTCTCAAGTCGGGCGTTGGGGATGTGGGAAAGCTGAAGAGGGTTGTGGCGGAGTGCTACTCGGAATACCTTCTTCAGGGTGACGGGAAGAAGTCCGGCGAGCCTCCGGATGCTGGGCTCGGGATGATATTTCGATACCCAGGTGATGCACGGAAGCTACGAGACCGAAGTAAGATGAGGTTATGGGGCGAATATCTTCGAGAGAACGGCAGGAATGTTACGCTTATACGACAACCTACCTTTCACAAGCTTATTCGAGTCGGTCTACCAAATCGACTACGCGGAGAAATATGGGAACAGACATCGGGCTCACTGTTCCTACGATTAGAGCACCCTACACTATATGCAGAGACATTGGCAAAATTCGATGGACGAGAATCTCTGGCAATTGACGAGATTGAGAAGGATTTGAATAGGAGTCTGCCCGAATATCCGGGATTCCAAAGCGAGGAGGGTATAGGTCGTCTGAGAAGAGTCCTTACGGCATACAGCTGGACTAATGAAGAAGTTGGATACTGTCAAGCCATGAACATTGTGGTTGCTGCCCTGCTCATATATATGTCGGAATCGCAAGCTTTCTTCCTCCTCTCTACCCTCTGCGATCGGTTACTTCCTGGATACTACTCCACAACGATGTATGGCACATTACTCGACCAGAGGGTTTTCGAGTCGCTGGTGGAAAAGACTATGCCCATACTTTGGGAACATCTCGTCAAGTCTGACGTGCAACTTTCCGTCGTCTCGTTACCTTGGTTTCTTTCGCTGTATATTAACTCCATGCCTCTGGTCTTCGCTTTCCGGGTTCTAGACGTGTTCTTTTTAGAAGGTCCAAAGGTTCTTTTCCAGGTCGGACTAGCCATTTTACGCATCAATGGCGAAGAGTTATTGGATGCTACGGATGATGGCGCCTTCATATCGGTACTAAAGGGTTATTTCTCAAAACTGGATGAGTCGGCGCATCCCACTTCCACAAACGCAAAACTACGAGCAGTGACTCGATTCCAAGAGCTGATGGTTGTTGCTTTCAAAGAATTTTCGGGTATCACACAAAGCAGTATCTCCGAACAACGCATGAAACACAAGGACGCTGTGCTGAACAGCATTGAAAGCTTTGCCAAGCGAACCTCAATACGCAATCTTGGACCAGATAGTAAGAGACTTAGTACAGATGACCTTGGCGCATTGTACGATAGGTTTTACGGAATTCTCTACGAACGCCAGATGAGAAGTCAAATGATTCAGGAAGAGACAGAGAGACGGTTAAAGGCTAGTAAAGCGCGAGCTGCCGAGGTTGTCAACGACCTCGCTGAAACTCAGAGTGTTGAGAAGGGCAGGGTGGGTTTGGGACCAAGTCCTACGCTTATGGACTATGATGGCTTCAGGGAGTTCCTAGCTGGCATTGCAAGATGGGCAATTACGGATTCGCCATCACCACCAGAGAAAGATCACGCTTCTGATCGCGAAAAGCATTCTTACTTCGGTAATAGTGTGAGGCGAAGAGAGGTTTCTATGTCGCCTTGGGGTGCTGGAAATCCAGAACCAGCTGACCATGAATTTATGCAACGTTTATTCCGTCGCTGGGATGTGGATATGAATAACGCCTTGACATTACAAAATGTCGTCACAGGTATTGCACATATCAAGGGCAAGGGAGATATCATGGGTAGCATAACATATTTCTTCGAACTCTATGACGACGATGGGGATGGAAAGGTTGATAGAGAAGGGATCTTGCGGATATCTGAGGCCCTATTGTTCTTGTCACGTCGCGGCCTCGAAGGTTCATTAACACCATCCAGTTCCATGACTGGATTGAGCGAATTTGAAGCTGGAAATGGTGCCCAGATCGAAGGTCCACAAGGAACAACAAATGAGCGATTCTTGAGCAGTGTCAGCGCCTTTATCAGACGCTGCTTCGAATACGCCGACCCCGATCACCCACAAAACCAAGAGACGCCTGGAGAGTCTGGAACCAATGGGACGGCAGACAACAATGCTTTTGGCGTTGGAGAAGACAGCGACGACGAAGGAGACCTTTTAGATCTCGGGCCCGAAGCTAGTCCTAAACGAGGGAAGAAACCCACTGGCCTATCAAGCAATCCTCCAGCCTTAGGCAAGCCAGAGAATGGTGACCAACGCAGCGTCTCGAAAGCGCAAGCTGAGGCTGCCAATGCTGCTCTGGACCCATCGAAACCTCTTCATATCACTTTACCTACGTTTCGTATGGTTGTCCTTGCCGACGAACTTTTAGAACAATTCTTCGAATCTTCGTTCCCGGCTTCGTTCCGCATCTCCGATAAATTAACTCCTGGTCCAGCATCGTCTTCCTCGAGTCTTACAACCTTCTCGAACATCGGATTCAGAGCCAGCACTGTGTCATCTCAGGCCGCTTCAATCGTAGGCAGCAGTGCCGCCGGAGTAGTTCCACCAAGCAAAGGTCTCCGAGGTGTACTTGATAACATCGTCACGGACGGAATGCGCGTCGCAGCAGAAGTCCGTCGACGCATGGATGAAGCACAGAAGGAATTGGAGAAGAATGCCATTCACAGACCAGATGACGAGGAAGACGAGGAAGAAGGCTATGATGGCACTCGCACCTCGGGCGCATATGGTGCTGATGCCGAACGCAGAAGTGTCCGTTCCGAAGATAGAGATCTCCTTGAAGGAGCTGATGCCGAAGCGATGAGTATTAGAGGTCAAGAAGGCGTTACTGAGGTCAAACCGAGTGCTTTGAGTCCTACTAGTCCCGCTTCACCGAATGTAGGCAGGGCAAGGAGTATCAGCACGGCGACGCAGAAGGTGGTGGAGTTTGAGCAGTGAAGTGGTCTGATTTCAGAGTCTTTCTGTTTGTAGTTATGTCAAGAAATCTGGAGCGGGTTCCGGCGAGGAGTTAGTTTTCCTTTCTGGTTTGGGATCGATCATCGGCGTTTTGATATGAGAGATAAGGGGAACTGTGAATTGTCAATTATGGATTGTATCAAGGTGGTGGTTATAGGCATTTATCTACTTGTCAATGGACATTATGTCATGTGGCATGCACATCCACCAGATCCCATTCATCTCCATTTGACATGTCAGATTCGAGATTATGGATGATGTGAAGTCACTTACTTAAGAGCAATATCTAGTGGGTTTGTTTTCGGTTCGTTTTCGTTCCGTACGGAGACTGTAGGGATAAGATGGTACTGTACAGAAATCCATGACAGATATTCTCCTCTCGCTATCTTTGCCAGCGTATTCAGACTTTCTTCTCCCTCATATCCTCTCTCATCCTTAGCCTTAGTCTTAGCCTTGTTTGCATTTCAGATCCCTGACCTTACTGCAACGTCGTAGTTTGTCAAACCACTATATTCACACTCCTCTTCACGTTACCTTATCAATAGCTCAGCTCAGCTCAACTCAGCATAGCTCGTACCCTGCTCACTTCATCCTTTTCTCATCCCCTCTCACCATCATCGAGGCAGCGGCGAAAAAACATCTATTACTTGATGCTCATTCTCGATACATTCTTCCTCATTCTCATCCTCTCCCTCAGAGTCACCTCCACCTCTCTTTTTGTTAGAGAAAAGAGAATCATCCCCATGACTTGAGTTAAAATGCTTCGATAAATCGGTTGCGAAATAGAATAGTTGGTTGCACACTGGACAGAGGTATGTTGGTTGGAGGATGTGTATTGGTTGCGTCATTTTTTTGTATGGGAAGGGTGCGAAGAGAAAGATGGGTGGGGAGGGGGTGTTGGGTTTTGGGTTGAATTACATCTGGATTTGTAGGATAGTGTAGATGTACTGTAGGTTGGATGCATGCATGTATGATGGCGAGAGGACTTGGGTGAACAAGATTGTAAGTAGAGGTAGAGAATAGAGAGTAGAGAGTAGAGGACCAACGTCGATGTAAATGTCAATGTAAGTGTGTGAGAGGCGCGGTAGCTGCGAATGATCCTCAAAGATTCATCCACCGATCAGGAACGGGAGAGAGATTCACATGACTTAGGTATAATCGAATGAATGATTCAAGACTAGTAGAATCATATTTTTTGTTCGTTATACAAAAGTGCTATATAAGGCGTGTAGAAGGTCCTTGATTCGACTTGACTTGAGATGGTGGGAATCACTTCGAAGATAGGCCCAGACTGACTAACTGACAGACCAGTTACTATGAATACATGAGTCTTCTCTGGCTGTCCGTGTGTGACGAATATTTGGACGGGAAGGAGACTTGGACTGTGTTGTAACAGATAAGACTAAGTTGAGTATGTGAAAGGTAGGAGCAAGAGCAAAATATTTGATTATTGAGGAGAGATGTGCAACGAAAACTTTAAAATCGTGAAAGACACCATCGTAGGACTTTTGAGTGGGGGCGAGATATTCTATAGAATTTGAGAGTTAAGAAAGTGAGATTGCAGGTTTTGAGCAAGGGAGTCAAGGCAGAGCTCTCCAAAGCAGTTAGAAAACGGAGTTTGTGAGGGGAGGTATATGCAATAGAAGTCGAGGTAATAAAGTCGGGTAAAATCCGAGATATCTTCACAAGGACGGTGTGGAAATCACGCTAGAACTTTCTTCTCATAGAAATCTAAACATGCTTCAGCTTCAAGATTCGAGTTTATTTAGTATACTATAAAAGTAGATATCCACGAAACTCAACTCAACATTCACAACCCCTCATCAGCAATCAGCTACTCACTTCCCTCCTTATCCACGCCCTTCCACCACACAGCGCCTCACCCCAACTCGCATCTACACCCTCACCTCACCAACCAACCCCTCCCTCCTCGCCTCCTGAATAGCCTTCAACTTCGCGGTTCCAAACCCGGCATGTCCCCCTTCCTGATTCTTCCCCAACCACGGCTTCTTACTATCACCCAACATACTGCCCGCAAGAAAGTACGCCACCAGCCCCAAAATAATGAGTACAAATGCAATCGGATACAGATAATAAATCGTATATCCAAAGACTTTGATCCCAATAATTACACCCCAGAAATTGCCCGTCAGGAGACTGATGTCGAAGAAAGCGGCAGAAGCCATACGCAAGATGATGGGAGCGAGAGAATAAAAGATTGTCAATGCGAGAGTATAGCCCACGATATAGCCACCAACCTGTCCATCCCAAGTCGCGGACTGGAAAGAAGCGCGATCGAAGATTGCCGCCGTGATTCCATTGATGATTACACCGAACAGGCCTAGCATACCGAGAACCTCCCACGCGGGACGTTTACTGACGAACCATTCCTCGAACACATTTGAGAGACCGTAAAACGTTGCGCCGGCGAGGCCGAACAGGTCGCCTTTGAGCATGGTAGGGGGATCGCCGCCGTTAGAGCCGGTGATGTGGTCGGATGCGAGCAAGATGCCCATGCCGCCACAGCAAATCAGGATCCCGGCGATCTGGGCCCATTTGTAGCGCACGCGGAGGAGGGTGAAAGATACGATCACGACGCAGATGATAGACCAGAAGTTGAGGAGTTGGGCGGATAACAGGTTTGTGTACCGGTAGGCGAGCACAGTGAAATAATTCCCTTCGACGTCCATGAAGCTGAGGATGATGTATTTCCACCCATCGACTCTCAGGAGGTTAAAGTACTTCTTCCAGCCGTATTGGTAGATGGTGTAGGTGGTGTAGATGGCAGTTAGGACAATGTAGTTGAAGAGGGTTTGGAAGGCGGGGATGGAGGTTCCTTTGTTGACGAGCAGGGTGGAGAAGGTGTTTGTAGCTGTGATGCAGAGTGCGAGGATTTGTCTGGTCGACGATTAGTATTGTATTTAGAATGAGAGGAAGGAGACGTACCCAAGAACCAATACAAACCAGAAATCCCTCGTGGTCAAGTAGGCATACCACTTACTGTTCTTTGTCTCGAGAACTGCAATCGCATGCTCCAAAACCTCAGGATCGACCTCATCTCCATTGACTTGCCTTTCTCCAACCATTTCCATACCCCCAGCTCCATCACCACTGCCCTCCAACCCATCAGTGGACTTACGATAACTCTCTCCATTCACCCCCCTCGCCTCATACGTCTCCACCGCCGTGGTCTTCGACCCAAAATCCTTGCTCGCCATTACTCTTTCTTTTCCTTTTCCCTTTCGTCCAATATCTGTATCAATTCCCACTTGTAAAGCCTGCTCTACCTCTTCCTCGTCTTCTGAAGTATATACAAGAAGCGGATCTCGTTCTTCGTTCGCCGTCGTGACGATGATGCGTACAAAAAAAGAGAATAGGGTATCGTTATCGCACTATTCACACTAACAAAAACCCGTGAAGTCTTTCTTCGTCCCCAAAGACAGCAAGCGCAAAGACTTCAAGTCGCTCACTGGAAAGATTATAACTTCCGATCGATGCGCATTGACTACCTTTACGGTTGTTCAATGCGTGTGTAACGGGAGATTGTTGATGTAGAAAAGAAGTGGTGATTGAAGATGGGATGGGAGTTCGTCTTTATGGGCACTAGGATTGGGTAGCGGGGCGGAAAAAGCAGTTCCAAGAGAGATTTTTTGGCGAGTGTGCATGGCAGGGGAAAGGGGGGTGGTGATTGGGGGAAGCTACCTGGTTAGGACGGGACGAGAGGGGCCTAGATTGGATTGGATGGTGGGGGACAGGGTTGGACGGGGAGCTCCGACGAAGCCATTTGGGGAACGTGGTGTGAAGTGTGGCGTTGGAGGCCGAAGGGTACGTTTTTGTATGGCTGAACTCGAGTGTGGTGGCGGGACGCTGTTCTGGGCCAAATGACTCTCTGATAGGGTGTGGTTACATTGCGATGTCATTGAAATGTGTGTTTGCTACTGTATCGTGCAACAAAGACTTCAGGTATTCATGTATACTTTTGAAGGGGTAATTTTGTGCTCATCCCGTGAAGGACTTTTGATATAGCACCAGCCATCATGCTAGACTTTTATATGTTGCGAAGAAGCTCTTAGTAACGCCATCCCAATGCTGAATCCCTATCATATAATCGTCATTCTTCTTACCGCCGCTTCCTCGAATTTCAACGCTTATCTCGAGAGGAAAGAAGCATTCATCCCAAAAACTGTTTCAGGTTTCCCCCAATATGTTCCAAATCTAGCAAGAAGCTGTCGTGTCCAAAAAGACTCAGGTCCTCCCCAAGTTCTACATGTGTCACGCTCTTGTTGCCCGCTTTTCTCAACGTCTCAGCAATTTCCCGCTGCTGCCATGCGGGGAACAGGATATCGCTCTCCACACCCATAATTAACGCGGGATGGTCCCTCAAGCCTTTCAGCCCTAGAACCAGATCATGTGGAGGTCCAGAAGAGAGTTGTACCGGCGCATTCAGATCGGATGGAGCATTGGACTCTGGCTGTTCTTCATACGGAGAATCGGGCAGTGTAAGACTACACTGAGCAGCATCTTTATCTTGAGACTCCCCAGCTTCGAACCGTTGAGCATGTGCAGCTCGGCGTACGGCGGTCGCAGCCTGGCTTTTTGCTCCGAGGTCGAAGAGGTCCATAGCTTTACTCACGTACAATAAACTGTTCGCGTCGTACTCCAGGCAGAATTTCTCTCCTGCATGATCCAAGTATGTTTCGATCAGAAAGTCTGGACACAATGCCGGTTGCCTACTTGGGTCTGCTCGCCTCCGACCAAATCTCTGCTCCCATTCTGGTCCCGACCTGTATGTGACGGTCGCAATTTCCCGAGCGAGTTTCATTCCCGCGTGAGGAGGTATGCTGTCATAATAGAATCCTCGATTCCAATTCGGGTCCATCATCAATACCTGCCTTTGTGTGTGTCGCATTGCGATGCTGTATGGGTGGCTTCGTGCGCAACCAGAAGTGCTAGCGATTCTCCCAACTCGTTCTGGGAACAATACCCCCGCTGCTAAAGACTGCATGCCTCCCATACTTGATCCAACACTCGCATATAGCTTGTTGATGCCTAACCCATCAAGTAACCGGAATTGTGCTCGTACCATATCTTCCATTGTCAGAATTGGGAATCTCGTCGCATATCTTTGTCCATCAGCAGGATCAATACTGCTTGGTCCCGTCGATCCATAGCAGCCTCCTACCACGTTTGTACAGATAATGTGGTATTTATCCGTATCCAGACATCCTCCTGGTCCAATGAACTTTTCCCACCAGCCTGGCTTGGGATTGCTCTCCGTTGAATGGGCATGCGACGAGGCTGAAAGTCCTGTATGCAGAAGTATAACATTCGACTTATCCGCATTCAATTCGCCCCAAGTCTCGTAAGCTATATCAAATTCTGGCAAGACTCCTCCCCAATCGAGTAGCAATGGTTTTTTGCAGTGGTATTTGAGCGTTACGCCGCTTGTGTAGGAAGGTTCGGGTCCGCTAGACAAAGACCGAGCTTCGAGCGTTGCGGATTTGGATTCTAAAGCGTCGAGACAAGGAAATACCATCGCAGGATTCGATGCCTCTGCTGTTGCTCCACTCCTACGTGGAGCTTGCTCATGGAATGATCGAACTGCATTTTGTCGTGTTTCTCTTTGCGATGCGTGTTGAGTGGCGGACTTCGAGTAAAAATGCCGTGCAGCAGGTCTCGTCAAAGCAATGCGACGTCCGCCAACAGTTCGTGCAGCTGCGACAATACTCCTGGTGGAGTTCATGATCAAGTATGCATATGAGAGGAAGCGTATATGAAAGGAGAACCTCTCTGGGTATCGATAATCGAAAATTATAAGGACATCTTTGTCAGCGACCTCGGTCTTGACAAGCTGCAGTTCGGCCTATTGCGTGCTCGGACGTGACTGCAGGGATACTCGGCTAGCGTAGTCAGCCTCGCACTAATCTTCAGCCTTGTATTGTGGTGGGGTACGTTTACCTGCGTCATCTGGAGGCGAATACTGGCATACGTTATTCTACTTCAGGCACCAACTAAACAATCACTCCACAACTTGCTTCTCCTTACATTCAAATACAGAATCACTTCGCGGTACTACTATCATACTCTCAACAATTGGAAGTCCAACCTCAACTACCATACGAATCAATTTCAACCTCATCAAAAGAAACCCTTAAAGCAACAAAGAGAACTCACATTCCAATGGCGCCAATGTCTGCACCAGCACGTTTAGGTCAATACCTGTATACTACTCTCACGGGTGCAATCTTTGGAGGGCCAGCGCCTACAGCTGCACCAAGACCGGAAGACGAAGAGCCAAGTGCTTCGCAAGTTCCCATGCATGAACCAGGTCAATTCGAGCCATTCCTTGCGGATGTGATTGAAGTCAAAAATGACCTATGCAAGGGATTAAAATTTCCCATGGAGCTCGTTGATACTATTGTTGATTTTGCCGAATACTGGCCTCATATCACTACAGTCAGGAGAAGTGGAGTAAAGACTGTCAGGACTGGGAGGCGTGCTGAGGAAGAACAGTTGATCGTAAGTTGACGTTTTATAAATTCTACTATCTACGCTAACATTTTGCAGTTGCGGTCCTACCCTCTTGGCTACCTTCCTAAGAATCTTGACACCACGGAGTGCTTGATGCTTGACGAATCTTCTTACCCAACCGCCAAGCCACAGCCGTGGCAAACTACGAAGGAGGTTCAAGGAGATGCAACTGAGGAGGTCAGAAAGAAATGGCTCACAGACTGTCAATTGAAAGGAGATCATCCATGTCGGAAAATCGTGTTCACAATCAAGAGCCATGATCAAGGGTGGGGAGGCGGAGCACGGAATAAAGGCACCTATAAAGGATCATATACTTGGTTCGATGTGGGAAAGGAGGAGTTGGTTGCTTTCAGAGAAGGTTGGTACCTCTTGTTCTTTATCCTTGTCTATAGTTAGATGTCCTTACTAATACCATTTTAGGCAACGAACCTTCTACACTACCACCAAAACCCGTCTACACAATCGAGGTTCCCGAAGAATCATCAACTAGCACTTCACCAATCACCTGCGCATTCCACACCATAGTCCCACGAACAGAATCAAACCAAACAAGTTCCGATGACGTGGATATCGAATACAAATTCCACAGTGAACTCGAACCAGACGTAACATGTCTTCAGAAAAACGTCACAGCAGAGAAGAACATCCAAACACATAAGATCGTTTGGTCTTGTGATGACAACATCGATCCCGATTCTATTTATGGACGGGAACTTGATTCCCAAGGTCGCGGTCGAGCAACTGGAACTGGAGAATTTGTTAGGAATATGAGGATCGGAGATGTGGTTACAGTATGGGCTAAGGCACGATTCCAGGGCTGGGCCAATGTTATTGAGGAGGTGAAGATTGATGTTTATTGGGCCGTTTGATCATGCTATGGCGTTTGGGAAATCGAACCTAGGCAATAACGGCATCTAAAGATTCGCACTTTACTTTTTTTTAGAGGAATTTCAAATGGCACGTAGGATTACCCTTTCTATGTTACAAGCATGAATAAATTATTGAATCTGACTTCTTTAAACATTCAAGCTGTGTCACAATCCATCCTTCAGAACCAGCTCTTTCCTCACCATCTCCACCTCCAACCCCATAAACTCGAAATCCTCTCTCGGAAACGTTATCTGATGTACCCATGTTCTCGAATATCAAAAACCAAGCGAGGAGGCGTGATACAAGGAGAAAAATAAGATTGAGGATTCGTGAATGGAATGGGGGAACATTTCCTAGGTACATTATTCAAACAATGACAATGCCCAAAACGGACATTGATCTTCCAAAAAGAATCACAAAATCCGTATTCGAGAGGACGGACATGGTGTTTTAGGAATACCAATAAAGTTGATATTCTTGAGAACGTGGAGGAATTCCCTTTTAAATACCGCTTTTGGAACTTCAAAACTTTCTCTTTTCCAAGAATGGTTTGTGGACATCTCCCCCGCACCTAACATCTCTAGTCGATCCTCAATACTCCGTATTCAATTACCAACTTCTTGCAGTGAAACACCCTCTTTTTCTAGCAACTTCAGCGTTATCTTCCCCAACTTTTCTCTGATCCTGACCCTCTCACTCGTCTCCTTATATCTCTTGCCTAATCTCTTCACGCTGTGAATTGGATAATAGATACCACATCGACTTCTTTCCATTCCTCTTCGCTTTTCATGTCCCGTTCGCTCTCCCCTATCTAAAGTCTAGATCCGACTCAACCTCCATCTCTCTCTCTCGCCTCCTTCTCTTTCTTTGCCAGTTGTCTTACATTTGTGACGTGGAATTGTGTGTCCTTGGAATTGACCTCTACCGGATACAAAATCACAAGTCATCAGATATTACCTAGAAGAAGGTAAAGAGAAAGGATGGTATAAAGACTGGGGTGCATTAATTACTCGTCTAATATCTCATTAGAGAACCGCCTACACGTATTCACATGGATTGGATCATCCTTCTCTCAAGTCATCGAATCGCTTCCCGTCTTTTTATCTACCGCATGACAACCCATCCAGCATATACACAAACTAACTCCTCCCTGTCTCCTTTTCCATCCCACTCCACATCCAGTCATCCAACTCCATCGATCATTCATTCCTAGCCCAAATGTAACTCGATTATCCAACTTCCCCACACCCTCACTTCATAAGTGTCAAGACCAAGAAAAATACACGAACTCAAAACTCCAGACTCCACCATCCCCCATACCCGACGCCACGATGCATACGCAACTCTCCCTCTTAAATCATTTGCGGGAATCTCTCTCTGTGTGCATCTCGACCCATCACCAGCGGACTCGGCATCGGACTCGCGACTTCCACAATAGGTGCGAACCCACCATATCCACTTCCTCCCATCGCATGTCCATATCCGCTGCCAGCGCCTGTACCGATATTCAGCAGCGCAGGTCGTCTCGCACCTATCGAACCACTTCCTCTCGCTCTATCCTCAAAATCTTCTGCTCTGTCTTGGACACTGGTCCAGGAGCCAGAGCCCATCGGGATAGCAGTCGGTTGTCCATTAGATCCCATTGTTGATTGGCGATAATAGCTATCGTAGAATTCACCGATGCTGTTCTGACTTGCTTCACTAGCTGGTCGACCGCGCATCTGGGGCGCAATAGATAACCTCTCCGGGTCTTGTGGTTGAAATCTTGCTGGAGCTGGGGGTAGGAGAGCTGATGCATGATCATGAGCGAGGATATGTTTCCGAGAGGAGTTGGTCTCAAATCTAGATAAAGAGCCTGAACTCAATGAACTAGAGACCGAGGAGCTGGATGAGTGGGAGTGATCGCTCGTTTGGTTTGAGTTAGAAAATGGGCTCTCTCGCGGTTGATCGAAATTTACAGCGCGGCCTTGAACTGATCCACTGCGATTGCGACGGTGAGCGGTAGGATCAAAATGCAACTGATCCCGGTCTCTGCTTCGTCGATGAGGATTCGCGGGTCGGAAGGATTCGGACGATGTCTTGCGGCTTCCGCGAATGGAGTCTCGGGTGCGACTAAGGCTCCGGGAGCTGGTGCGTTTATGAGATGAGTTTGAGCGGTCTCTGATTGAACGGCGCGCATCAGACGATTGAGATCGTGTTCGTATGTGATAAGTGGCGTTGTCTTCAGGTTCCAGAATAGAGGTTCGTGTACTATACATGCTAGAAGCCGCCATGCTGTGACCACGGCTTCGCATCTTGGCAAATTGAACATCGAGATCTTGAGATTGTGCGCCGGGTCCTCGAATAACGGATACCCGTTGCTTGCTAACGATAGATGCTCGAATGACTGCGTTGGAAGACGGTTGCCATTGGGCATCGATCATAGAGTCTGGAAGAGTCGGTGATGGCAGGGACCACTGCTGACTATAGCGAGCTCCCACTGATACGGGCTGTCGTTGTCTGTTGAGTATCGAGTCCCGAATTGGTGATGTTGGGGTCCATACTTTGAGATCTTGAGGAAACCTATCGGGATTGATAGTTGGTAATCTTGGTGCGAGATCGTCTAGAGGAACTGGTGGTAATTGAAATGTCTTGGAGAAATCCTCCTTGGGGCTGCGAACAGGTGTATCTTCGGTAGAGAACATCGACTTCATTGAAAGACGATTGGGTCGAGGAGGAGCTTGCTGAGCAGTTTGTGCCTGCTGTGGGAAGACAGAGAAAGTAGGAGACTTGGATTTGGGTGCTTCTTCTTTTGAGAATGTCGAGAATGTCGGGGATTTCGCTAGCGTTTCTTGCCCCGAGAACGTTGAGAACGTTGGGGATTTCGCAAATCCTTGTTTCGAGAATTCGGCGTAGATCTCCTTGGGAGATTTCGCACGCCCCTGTTGAGCAATGGGTGGAGGCATGGCTACCACTGTATTGACGATGGACGCAGTCTCCGACTTTGGGCCATTAAAATCCGGAAGAGGCAACGACAACTCGCTGTTCCCAAAATCGAGAGGTAATGCCAATTTTGGCAGAAACGATGTTGGTCTGGATGGCGTTGTTGGCCGGCTAAAATGGACGTCGAGTGGAGAAACCCAACTGCTGCCCTTCTCCTCGTTGAATAGTGGGGAAGGTGCCCTAATCGACCTAGGTGATGGCACAGGAGGCAAAAAATTACCGCCAAAGCCACCAACACTTGACATATTATGGCTCTTCTTTCCATTCCATGCTGCATCAGAGGATTGTAGGCGAAGTGACGAAGGCTTTTTTACCGTTCTGCTCGCCGCCGGAAGAGAAGTGGTGCTCGAGTTTCCATCTTGGAAAACGTCGAAGGAACTGCTCGCCACGGATGATGAGTCGCTCCGAAGTTTGTTGAGTTGACCCCAGTCGACCAGTTTTGCATCTGGCGCCAGCTTGTATGAGGGAGCTGGCGAACTTGGTCTAGTCTGTGCAACACCTCCAAAGTATCCATGTTCTCCAAGCTTCCTCTTCCCAACCAACTTTTCTCTGTCCGTAGCTTTGGCAGCAGCCTCTTTATCTGCCTTCTGTTGATTGGCCTTCAGTCTTGCAAGATGTTAGTATAATTCAGGACTATCGTAGTCCAAACATACCTTCTCTTGTTGATATATAATTTGATAAACCCAGCTGCGAAAGCCACCGCAACCAGACATCCAAGGATAATGCTGCGAAAATGATCAGCTTGCTGGACTTGACATAACGGAGCCTTCAGAGATTACCCCAGCTTGGTAGCCAATGATATCCCCGACATTATAGATTAAATTATGAAAAGTGTTGCTAGTAAAGACAATGTGGCGACGTCGTGAGTCGAGCCGGTCGACAGCTCCCACGCGATGATGCAGAATATCGAATGCAAAAACCACAAAATAAACAACAGAGCAGACGAGAATTGAGATTGCCGATCAAGTGCGAATTTGGATTCGAGTCAATTGTATATCCGAATGGTCGAGGGCCGCTCAGACAACGTTTGTGCTCCCGGTCAGGGTCGATCTTCTGTGTTTCGAAACGTCTTTTCGAGGTCGGATACGATGTTTCGAGAGTGGACGAGCGTATCGGACGAGAGTCTGTGCAGCTCGAGGTTCGAGGGATACCGTTGGTATCTTGTATAATGAAGGTGGTGTTCAGAGCGTTCAATTGCAAACCGCGGAAGTCGCGTCTCTAAAGCAGTGGCAGTCGTTGATAATGATGGTGGGTTTTGTTCGTCGTCCTTGCGTCGGAAGGGGTCATGAAGGAAAGGACGGATCTCAACAGATACACGAGAATGAACGGCAGAGAATTGAAGATGATGAAGAACGATGAATTGAGAAAGCGGAAAGAAAAGGCCTCTCCATTGTGTCAACCAGAAGAGTGGAAAGTAGCTTAGGTGGGAGTAATAAGGAAATGTTGACGCCGTCGACAATCAGCGCCTGGCGCAAATCCTCGCTGCATCTAGATGCACTTAGCTGTGCCACAAGGGGAAACATGTCTCCCCGGTCGTGTGCAGAGGTGCAGAGGTGACAGATCGGAGGGGCACGAATTGCCTGGGAATTGGTGAAGCTGCAGCCACAGTGGGCGAGATTAGGTACAGATTGTGGTGATTGGACGACGCCACCTCGCGGGTACGACGCGGGTACGAGCAGCTGTGGCGGCGCTAAGCACGTTTTGGGCAGGAACGGCCCTTGCACCACTGCACGCCTCTAATCAAAGAGGCCTGGGCCAAGAGATATATCCAGGCGAGCCAGGAAGGAGGACTGGAATCACATTTAGTCCGTCCCGCGATCTCGGTGGGGAGCCGGTTCTGTGAACCTGCGAGGATCTGTTACTTGTCCGTTGACTCCAGGTCGCTGGCTAAGAGAGGCACCGGGGTGAGGACTCGAGGTCTCGAGGTCTTCACGATGTGGACCACCGTCCCGACCGCTCCCATGCTCCCATGCTGGTCGCAAATAGGCCAGAGACTTCTCGTATAGGAAGCATCCGAGGCCTCGATGTTGTTGGATCCGATTTGTAGGATGTCAGGCTGCCAGCCCGGTAGAAGTCAACGTGGGAAAAAGAAGGTGAGGTTCACATGGAAGCGAGCCCTCAAGGGGCGCGCTAAACCTGTTCCTGACGAGCTTCTTTTTAGCGCTTCCCAGTCCGTCCCATTAGAGGGTCCAAGCTCGTGAAGATATTTACCCCTGGAATCCCTCCCCTCTCCTCGCGGCATCCACACCACTGATTCCACCACGCGAGCAGAGCATTCTTGACCTTCGATTCTTTCTTATCATCCTCGTGGTCTTTCGTCCGCTGGCAATCACGTTGCATAATGCATGTGTTGTTGAATCCCTCAGTTCTTGAAGTCATGTATTGCAGTGTTCTGTGGAGAGGTCTTAGACAAGTGTCTCTGAACGCGCCGTGATCATTTACCCAAGCCTCGGCCAATATTCATGGTTCCCGGTGGATGGGACCGCCTTTACGTAAGGGCTGCTAGTGCACGTTATGCAATTATACTTCGTAGCTTCGTATTTAGCTGTGAAGTCGCGTCACGTCGCGTCACGTCATGTTCTAACAGCCTTGCACAGTAGTATATTTTTGGACTTGGGTGGGGGGTGGATACGACGCTGAAGTTCTTGGCATGGGGGGTTACCATAAATTGCGATCGCAATCAAAGAGGAAGGCACAGGTCTGACAACGCTGGCCTCCACTTCAACACGTTCAAGTTGCTATCTTGTATATATAAGATGCAATTTTCGAATACCATAGCGAAGAAATGCGAAGTCATTATAACGGGTAGAAAACAAGTTAGAGGAGTGTAGGTCAAGCGCGTAGACGTAGCATAAGTACCAGCGCACAACCTATTTGAACATGCTGTGCGGCTTTTCAGAGTTTCAAAGTCACCTATCTCATCTGCAAAGCTTGCGAAAATCAACTGCTAGTAAGTTCTTTGCTGTCAAATGCAAAAAGTTTTCGCCTACACGAGACGACTGACGAAGCACGGGCCACGGAGAATCTACAGTACCGATAAGTTCTGAACTATTTGACCTGAGAAAGGCATCGTCTCGGAAGACGCGTAGCAGAGTAGGTCGATGTTCAGAGAAAGGCCAGAGTGATTGTAGAAGGCCATCGATAAGTGATGAAGTTCTCTTGGTGTAGCTGATGAGGTGGACGGGGAGCTTTTAAATGAAATAAACCCTTCTCAGCTCGTATTAGAACTGCGCACTCTTTCCCAATTCGATACATCTCACGATGAGTGCGGCCTGTCGTATACCAGATTCACTTACACGTCTGCCTCAAAAATGCTCTTTCCCACCAATCAACGTCAAAAGATACCTGTGATCTTAATCATGACCTCGCACATGACTCCTCCAGAGCTCTCCTAAATTACTTCTTATAGGTAATTACATCACCTCTCAATCACGTCTGACATCTCCTTTAAATACTGCTTCGAACTCATGACATTGATTGTGCTTAGAGAGACAAAGAAACATATCATCCCCGTCAGAAAGAGAAATTTCAGCCTACGTTAATAGCACGAGGAGCCACTGAATTTGAACTGATATACAGCTTCCCAAGTTATATATTAGCGCTGTAAGAAGCTTTTGGAACTTTGGTATCGATTGTTGTCAACTTCAAATTAAATGTCAAATCCTGAAATCTTCCCAATCTCTCACGACAGGTTCACTACATGCTATATGAGCCCTCAAACCAAGACTTTCAGTTTTCATAGAAAGGAGAGCTGCAAGATGCCGAGACTTCGCTCACCTTTCAGCGTGATTAACGCGCGGGCATTCTCGCTCCATCTTTGGTGCTGAAAAAAATGAACATGGAGTGGATCGACGCCATTTAGCAATTGTCCATCTATGAACCCTTTCAGCTAATCTCGAATCCTTGTTTCGTTACTTTCTATTATTTATAGCCAGCAAGCTGAACCTCCTAGACAAGCCAGTTTTACTTTCCACTTCCGAAATCTTAAGCGAGGTGACATATCAAGATCTCGATCGAAAAGGTATATAAACAAGTCAGCTCAAATTCTTCTTACTTACTGCCAAATTCCTCTACCATCCTTCTTATACGCTCCCGGATCTCGGACCGAGTTGAGAATCGCGGCAATACCTACAATTCAGTCGCCACGCTGTCCTCGAATATTGCGCTGCTCACGAAATCAAGTGTTCTATTCTACTAACTTCTAATAGTCCCAAAAAAGGCAGTTAGAGCTGTTGTCAAATTTGCTCCTCGTTTTCATTGTCATGACAGTGAATCTGGAATAGGCATCGGCTGCAACAAGCGTTACAGAAAGCTGCAGATGATGACTTGGAAATCAAGAAAATTGCTTCAACAGCGATGGAGATTTGCGAACCGGGGCGAGAAGACAGCCAAGCATTCGGTTGATCTCAGCAAACTCCGGTGGTAGTGCGAGGGAGTCTGGGCGTTGTCGGTGATGGTTTATTTATAGACTGGATGACTTCAATATTTTTGGGTCTGGGGTTTATTCACTTCAGAGGATTGAGAGTCGATCGCTTTTTGGGAAATGTATACCTGTCAAGAATTTTTGCTGATTATGATGTAGCAATGATTGAATATTTCGAAGTTTCGAAGTGCGGGGTTGCTAATACCCCGCATTCTTCTTATTTCTTGCCCCGCCTTTTGAGGATATTCAATGTTGAAGATGGAAGTTAGTCTGGCAGGGCCCTTGATATTTAAGCATTGATTGATTGGCTGATTAATTGCTTGATTGTTTTCTATCGTAATGTTAGACAAAAATCATACGATACTATCATTGATCGAATATTTTAGTTTGGATGGACGTGAAGTCAACGATAATTCCGACTCCACTTCCCTGTCTTGCGTAGAATATCGAGCCCCCAGCTGTCAAGAATCAATCTTACTTATACTCAAGCCTGTTATCTCTACAAGAGCAGAGTAACAATATTTTAGATTAACTTCCCGAATCACAACTCGAGGGAGAAAGATGTCGACGCATATAAACATAAGCAATTTTTAATCTCAACACAAAGGAACGATAAGGAAAAGGAGACACAGAAACTGCAATGCTCGGATCTGCACTAAGTCCGTTGCTATTTTGCCACCAAGTCAATGCCATACAGCTGTTCGCCCATCATTGCAATCTGAAATATCAAAATGTCATAATAGAATATAATAGCGTTCTACAAAAGTGGATATAGGTAAAACCTGCTAAAATTTTCATAGCTATTATTCAATTCAAAAACAGACATTCCTTTACCTTACTTCAAATTAATAAAAGCTATGGATAATGGAGCTTAGCGCAAATATCCCACGGAGTCCCAATATTGCTGCTGCTGCTCAATTTTATTGCATATAGCAAGAATTGAATATTCGGATTAAGATTCAATTCTAGATAAACCTTGTATTTTTTGGGATTTTACTACTAGTTACATATCGCAAAGCGTGAATATCTTGCCCGAGTCCCAATATTCTATTTACTTATCGACTCTTTTATTATTATAAAATGAATGAAGAATTCGAGGACGCGAAATTTTTATTAAAAAAAAGATTTGAGAAGATTTATATAGCCTCACGTCAGCTTTTCTAATCTCCCTTATTCTCTATATTTCTCGAATCATTATCCTCGTCACCCCCATCTCAACCCTCAAGCCCATCATCGTCATCGTCCTCGACGTCGTCACCATCCTTGTCATCCTCATCATCCTCGTCATCCTTAAGCTCCTGTCTTCGCCGTTCAATATATCCGCTTGGATCCTCCTGATATTTGCGCAGTCTAACAGCTTTCTCACCCCCAGCGTCCTCTTGAATTCGTGCAAGTAGATCCTCCCACGGCTGACCAGGTGGATCAAGCTTTGCTCCCCGCGATAGAAGTAGCTCTGCACTAGCTAGTTTGTCACATCCTATAGCTGCTTGCAATGCATTCCCAAACCTTCCCCCTTTCGCGTTAACGTCAGCACCGTGGTCAAAAAGAAACAAGAGCGTATCCTGAATTACTTCATCTGAACCCCAACTCCTAGCAGCCGCTACTTGTAATGCACTGCCGTATTCCCCCTCTCTTGCATTTACGTCGGCACCCTTTTCGAGAAGAAGTTCAACAATCTCTTTATGTCCACAAATAGCTGCTACTTGCAATGCACTACCGTATTCCCCCCCTTTTGCATTTACGTCGGCACCCTTTTCGAGAAGAAGTTCAACGATCTCTCTATATCCACAAAGAGCTGCTTCTTGCAATGCACTACCGTATTCCCCCCCTCTTGCATTTACGTCGGCACCCTTTTCGAGAAGAAGTTCAACGATCTCTTTATATCCATCGAAAGCTGCTTCTTGCAATGCACTGCCGTATTTCCCCCCTCTTGCATTTACGTCGGCACCCTTTTCGAGAAGAAGTTCAACAATCTTTTTATGTCCACAAATAGCTGCTTCTTGCAATGCACTGCCGTATTCCCCCCCTTTTGCATTTACGTCGGCACCCTTTTCGAGAAGAAGTTCAACAATCTTTTTATGTCCACAAATAGCTGCTGCTTGTAATGCACTGCCGTATCCCCCCCCTGTTGCATTTACGTCGGCATCCTTTTCGAGAAGAAGTTCAACGATCTCTTTATATCCACCGTAAGCTGCTTCTTGCAATGCACTGCCGTATTTCCCTCCTTTTGCATTTACGTCGGCATCCTTTTCGAGAAGAAGCTCAACGATCTCTTTATATCCACCGTAAGCTGCTTCTTGCAATGCACTGCCGTATGTCCCCCATTTTGCATTTACGTCGGCATCCTTTTCGAGAAGAAGTTCAACGATCTCTTTATATCCACCGTAAGCTGCTTCTTGCAATGCACTGCCGTATTTCCCCCCTCTTGCATTTACGTCGGCACCCTTTTCGAGAAGAAGTTCAACGATCTCTCCACGTCCAAAATAAGCTGCTGCTTGTAATGCATTCCCATAGTATCCTCCTTGCATGTTAACGTTCGCACCCATGTCCAGCAGGATTCGCATAATTGGTAGAACGTCATATTTTGTATTTAATATCGCTGCTTGCAGAGCACTTCCATATTTTCCAAGCTGAACATTGACATCAGCACCGTTTTTCAGAAGTAGCTTGACCATGGCGCCATTGCTCCACTTTGCAGCTGCTTGGAGAGTAGTTCCAAATTCTGAGAGCTGTTCCGCGGTGTCTTCGGGATAATGCAAATAACTGCTAAAATGAATTATGTTCACTAGAGATCCCGACAGAGGTACGAAGACCTGCGAAGCTCGAATTTTGATAGAGGTTGTCCAAGATTCAGGTGACACTTTTGCCAGATGATTTGCCATATTCTCAACAGCGTACTGCCAAAGAGCGTAGTGTTTAACGATTTCGTCAGTGACTGATATCGTTTCGCTGAGTTGCAAATGGTATGCGAGGCAAGACTCTAATATGTGCAAATGTGAAGCTTCCTCTATTGTTGAATAATATGGTTGAGCCATGCGTGTTGAGCTTAGATATTCCTTGATAGAGAAGTGCGCAAATCTTATCTCGATGGCATCCCTATATTTGTCCATATATTCAACCCAGATATTTATAGGAACCTTGGTGACAAGCCCGGGCAGGTAGTTAAGAACGTCTTCAATGACGAAAAACCGCTCTGATTCGTCGAACAGTACTGGCTTTTCGTGATCCAGGATGAAGATTTCCGCAACTTGGTCCAAACGAAGAGGTTCAATAGAGAATGCAAGCCATTTCAGAGTGCTCGCAACTTGTTTTTGATACTTTGGATCGATGCCCTAGAAGCGGGGGAGGTTAGTTTACTCCATCATGGAATATAACTATATGATAGATAGCAACTGAAGAAATGATCAAGATCTGTAGTCCGCTAGACGGGGAACACCAAAGCGAGGAGGACTAAAACCAAAATGGGTATACCTTGAGCATCCTGTCATATGTATCATCCAAGCCCTCGGGCAAATCTTTCAGGGCTGCCCTAATTTTCGCTGGAGCCCGATGGGATTTGAGAGCGTCGAATTGGCAAGCCACGTACTGAAACCTAGATAAGAACTAGTGATCAGTAAATATCCCTAGAATTCATCACAGGCCGTGAGAGCAAACTCTCCGCCGATATGCTTGGACTTAGGATAATGGCCATGTAATGTATAGCATGGTTCCGGCGACCTATATATGCCTTGGCAGTAACGGCCAATAAGCTAAAGGCGAAGCAGGTCCTTTTGCAGCATGCTTTTACTACAGCACTCTCGACTTTATGAGACAAATTTGAGGATTTGTCTTTTGCTCAATTGTGTAGGAAAGGGAGGTGCTATGAATAGGGTGCTCACATGCCGTCTGCCTTCTCGATGAGTGCAGCTTTCGCTTCCAATTTTATCCCATCGGACCAGGGTCTGAAAGTTGTATCCTCAAATCTTTTCTCAATATGCAAGCTAATGTCGCGATCGACGGCTTTTTTATGAACCGAGAGATCGACGATGAAACCCGAGCGAGAGGAAGTTATGGGTTTGAATACGTCCTCTATGTCGGCTACGGGCCGACTGGTGCACAATAGATGTAAATTCTGGGGTTGCTGATCGCGTATGCGTTCGATGCTTTCTAAAAGACTTTCTCGCTCATTGTTCTGCTGAGGACACTCGTCCAGAGCGTCGAGTACTAAATAGACGCCCGTGAATCCTCGAATCGTGGCCACTAAAGCATCCTCCAGAGTTCTTCTGTCTGGACGTTGATCCTTGGCTTTATATTCAGTTAGTGACTGGACGGAATCCGGTGTGTTTGGACGTCGGGCACAAATTTGCTTGATCAATGAGCACAGCATCTCATCGACATTTTGCGTTTGAGAATCGCTGAAACTGAAGTAGAAGAATGCAATTGCAATGTCCGGAGTCGATTGATGCTTAGTTTCCAAATGTCTGATGATAGATGAACTTTATAAATCTTTGTTAGTATCAAAAAGCAAACAATCGGGAGGAAGCTATACCTCAAAACAGACTTTCCGGATCCGGCTGCAGGCAAAGGTCATCATAAATTACGAGAAAAGTTGAGGAATTGAGAATGTTACCTTTTCCGTTGAGCCACATAAACGTATTTGGTGACGTTTTCCAATGTTCGAAATTGTCATTCTCATCCAAAAGCCAGTTCCCTGTACCATGCCGAACCTTCGCGAGTGCGGCATTATAGTTTTTGGAAGGGTCAAGTGCAGACAGCCATTTAAGCAATTCCTTTCGTTCACTATCTTCTTGCGCTTTTTTGATAGCATTCCGCAAACTGGACATATTACTGGAGATCGTCGACAGGACCTTCATGTTTTCTTGGTGTTGTTTGAAAACGGTCTCGCAGTCCTCCTGGTACTTTACATCCTTCCAAATATCCTGTATTTGAAGGAAAGCCTCTTCCTGTTTTTGGACGTCACTCAATGCAGAATCCCAATCGTTCCATTTGATGACGTCCAATCCGAGTCGGAAAGCGCCATTCTTCGATAGATAGCAAACGCTTGTCGCCTGAAACTTCAATATTTGAATGTAGAGTCTCTTCAACGTGTCCCGATATGGCGTATCTGAAGACGAAAATGACTTTCCGGTGCCGTTGTATCCCTTGGATTGGTGGCGCCCATACAAGTCTTCTCTCATTTTGCTGCGCACAATGAGATTCGAGATGTAGTCAAGACCTTTGGTGAATAAAGCGGCTTGCTTTGAGGGATTTAATGCTAGCTGGATTGGTCAGTTCCTTCCCCCCTTTGCTTCCAAGAGCCTAAATAAACAGAAGTAGATTTGAGAAGGATAGAATATTAAGACTCACAGGAAGCAATAGACTGACACCAGCCCACGCTATAGAGGCATAGGGATTGGCACTCAGGGCATCGGATATATAGTCGTCAGCCCACCTAGGAAGTCTGGTCAGTTACTCAATCGGAAAAATGAAGAACCCCTACAGGTATTCATAGCAGAAAACGTTAAATTACATACTGAATAATTCCCACAACTGGCTGTGCTAGGTCCTTGACTGGAACATCCTTTCCATAGAACTTTAGCTTCCATGTATCATCCTTCGTCTGCTCGATCTTTCTCTCAAGTAGAACTGCCATTTGTTTTTGTCTCTCTACTTTGGAACCCGACAGTGTCACCGTTAAACCAACCATTGTGGCTAGATCTCCTCGAACGCATTCTTCGTACTCTTTCACTAGCCTTTCTTCCTGCACTTTCAACTCATCGTATGCTTGATTCCACAACTCTTGGATCGGTAATAGCTCTGCAGTGGACACCGGCTCTGCAGTCGACAACCAGTTCTTATTCGAGGTACCCTGAGGGCGTTGAGAGATGGTTTCGATAACTGCAGAAGGTCCATCAGTTGAGGGACTTGCCTGGATCCCTAAGGCTGGCGTGCTTTGACTGGCATGTCTCTGGACGGTCCCAGCCTCGTTTCCGTCATTCTGTTGCTTAATCAAGAGACCACGGTCTTTCCCCCTCCAGGGCAGACTCTCTTTGAATTTAGATTGCAATGATCTTCTGCTGCTCTTTACCTGCGGTGATGAGGCTGCGCTTGCGGGGTCTGACATCTTGACGTTTTCTTTTGACACCTTTCGGTCTCGAAGTATTACCTCGCTGATGAGATTGCCCTGCTAGAAGAATAGAGGTTTCGATTCTTTAGAATTGAAAAGACGTTGTACTGGCATGAAGATGACACAATGGATTTCTTCCTCGTGCAGATGAGGTTGAGCTGCATGCTGCTGGCACGCCCCGCGGTTATCAAACGAATCAAGGCTTGAGCGGCTACCAACAAATCCCATCAACCATAACGAATCATCTTGGCCATGTTGCCTTGGGCATGGTTTCGAGAAGGGTTTTGTGTTTCATCACGTTGGGCTGCGCAACTGATGGAGGGATCGCAAGCATACAGCACATGTCAACTAACCGACGAGGAGGCCCACGCAAGTACAATTACTACCAACAGAATACAACAGAAGTTTCAACGCATACAAGGAGGAATAGGGAATGTGGGAAGAATAGCCCTACGAGCTTCCACCACAAAAAATCATATATGTAAATAGATAGAGTAGGCAAGGGGAGTATGAAACCAGGGACGAGATGCAAAGAGGTACCTCGGTAGGTTCGCTTCAAAAGTCCTGGGAATATAGCGCGTGCACCACCAAAGTGCCCTGTAAGCTAGAGAACTCCAGGCTTCCAGGCGCTGTATGTTTATAGGCCCAGGCTGGCAGGCTTATGGTCGCTGTGGCAATAGGGCAGGACTCGCTCTCCCATCGGGTGCTGTCGCTTGCAACTTTTAGCTGACCAATCAAACAGCCAGGACCTTGCATTATGACCCACTCTTTCCACCCTTGCTGTCACTTGACGCTAAAACCCGTTTGCAAGCACCCGATGGCATAGACTGAACCCTGTAAGGCGGCCCAATGTGCTGTGTCGAATGCGCCGCGCTTCCAATGACGCGTGTCTTCTTCCTCCTCCTTGAATCATCCCAATCCATATTCGAAGGTTCACCGAAGCTCAAATATCTCCTCATGATGGAAGAAATATACGCAAGTAGGTCTAAACTGATGTTGAAACTCGATACTGTCGTCTGCACAGTCTTCTGCATACAAATGATCTGACCATCCGGGATCCTCTCTTCGATCATAACCCCTCCTTGCCTGTTGTAGAAGCTGGTGATACCTGGTGTATCAAGAACTCGGGGCTCGCACTGGAGTATCACAAAGCATAACTTGTATTTAGGGGGTTGTCGTTAACTGGTGGACATTGATATATTGAAGGCACGCCTACGGTTCTGCAAGAAGACCAAGCCTCATCTACTGATCTGGAACTGGCCGAGGATGTGCTGAAGGCTCGAGCGAGGAGGATTGCAAAAGGTGTCAAGATATAGGCATAAACAGGAAGCAACGGTGAGGATCAAGGACGCTCTATACCTGGTGAGTTTTGTTTTGTCCTGGTATAATCTCTTAATTGCCTTTTCGAGTTGTCGTGTGCCAATTCGGAGCTGCCCTCCGTCGCATTCTCCGCGATACACAAAGCAGCATTGCAGTCAGTATGCTGCCAAGAAATCAACAATCTATTTATGCAAGGTACCCGGGGCGTCATCATCCTGGGGATATTCCGACAGAGCGTCACCGATGTCAAAAGCATGGGCCGAGCCGACCGAATGACGCTGTTGCGAAGTATAAAATGAATACGTCATTGTTTATTCACCACAACCGCTGTCCATCATATTCTTCTCAAGATGCCTCTCTATTCTGCTCCTGCTCTTCGCATCAATCAAAAGAAGCTGCCACAGGTCTATCTTGTGCAGCCACATAATCCGCCTTCACTATGACTCGCTATCCACCACACCCGCTCAACTCAAGCAGCGCCTCCTCCACAGACCCCTACACAAAGAAATACCACGACCCAACAGATGCAGCTATCGACGCTCAAGCTCGCAATCTTCATCCACTCCCCTACCGCAATGGCCTCGGATCCTCCATCCTCGGGCCCCGCAATCTATCTAGAGAACAACAAGATCCAGATATGATCCGACCTCCCACCACCGATTCTGGCACCATGAAGAACCTCAAATGGTCCTTCGCAGATTCCCACATGCGAATCGAGGAAGGTGGCTGGGCGCGCCAAACTACGATCCGCGAACTTCCTACTTCTATTGAACTCGCAGGCGTAAACATGCGTCTGGACGCTGGCGCCATCCGAGAGTTACATTGGCATAAAGAAGCCGAATGGGCATATATGCTTGCTGGGTCTGCGAGAGTGACAGCTCTGGATACTGAGGGAGGGAATTTTATTGGGGATGTGGAGAAGGGCGATTTATGGTATTTTCCTGCTGGACATCCACATTCCATTCAAGGCTTGGGGGAGGATGGGTGCGAGTTTCTTTTGATTTTTGATGATGGGAATTTCAGTGAAGATTCGACATTTTTGTTGAGTGATTTCATGGCGCATACTCCAACGAGTGTGCTAGGGAAGAATTTCAGACTTGATCCGGAGATTTTCAAATATGTGCCGAAGGAAGAGAGGTATATTTTTCAGGGAAGTATGCCGGGAGATAAAGATGATGAGATGCCTGATAAAGAGGGTATTAAGAGGAGTAAATTGCAGTTCACACATAAGATGCTGGATCAGAAGCCAGACAAATTTAGCGGCGGAGAAGTGAGGATCACAGATACGGAGAAATTCCCGCTGTCGAAGACGATTTCGGCTGCTCATGTGACGATCAAACCTGGTGGGATCAGAGAGATGCACTGGCATCCCAACGCAGATGAATGGTCGTTCTTCATCAGAGGGAGTGCGAGAATCACTGTCTTCGCAAGTAGTGGCACGGCGAGGACGTTCAACTATACTGCAGGAGATGTGGGGATTGTGCCGAAGAGCATGGGACATTATGTTGAGAATGTCAGTGAGACGGAGGAGGTTGAGATGCTGGAAATTTTCAGAGCACCAAAGTTTGAAGACTTCAGTTTGGAGCAGTGGCTTGGAAACACGCCTGGGAGAATGGTGGCGGAACACTTGTTCCAGAAACACCCCAATGCGGGGAAGAAGTTCGTGGAGGAGTTGAGAGCTGAAAAGGAGGCTGTGAAGCCGAATCCTAAACTTTGAAGAGATTATCTATGAAGAAACGATTTTTCGACAACTGCTTTCGTTTCTTTATGCTTTCTTCTGTTTTCTCGTTCTTCATGTGTCTTGATATCTCTTCGTTTGCTACTCTAGTTGCTCGCCACGTGATGCAGCAAGCGTCCCATGATCGTATTTCCAATACCACGCTGCGGTGATCTTGAGAATCCGCAGTTGATGGACAACACTAGAATTTCTGAAGGTATGCACTGAACCATGGGTTTTGCGAAACTACAGCTCGCACTTATATATGAGAAGTTACGAATGTTGGTGTTATAGGAGGGCTCTGGCGTAAGCGAGCACCACCAAATTTACGCTTTCGACCCTGAAACAAGGGAGGCAGGACGTTCTACAATGTTATATTCTGGCATTTGGGTATCAGCTTTTTCATACTGTTGAGTCTAACTCTGACTACACCACCTCAATATGACGAGTTCTGGCCGGATGAGTCATCCCAAATGGACGATGCCATTTTTGTCAAATATAAACTTAATCGCTCCTTCCTCACTTACTATCATCAATAATCATTCGGACTGCAATGCGACATCTTCCTTTTCATATCGACTTCCGAATTTCCTGACCATCACTTAACAATCAATTCGAACTCAATTCCACGGCAAATCTTCCATCATGGATCCCCTCGAAGAGCTGGAGCGCATGGCTCAAAATGCCACCACCATGACCGACACCGAACCGAACGAAGAAGACGTCGAGCGCTGGGTCAAGCTCTTCAAATACGACTTCCTAGAAGCCTACACTCTCGTCAAAGCTCAACGATCTGACGTCACTCGCGAGCCCATTTCAGACGAGCACTGGGCACTCGTGCGCGAGGATCGAGAAGCAGCAGGCTATGATCGCGAAGCTTACGAACATTCCCTCACCTTGAAGGATGTGCTCAAGAGCCAAAGCACCGTCATTCATGATGCGGATGGGCATCGCTGGACGCTGTTCAGGCTGGGAGGATTGCTGGAGAGTGCAGAGAAGGTGAAGGAGATTGCGGAGTTGGAGGAGCTGCCGAAGGTCACGAAGGGGATGGGAGAGTTTGGCATGGCGAGCTTTGTTTGGGTTGATGACGAGGGGCGAGAGAAGATTGAGCGATGGATGGAGATGCAGCAGGTTGTGGATAAGGGAAAGACTGTGAAGGATTCATGAGGATTTAGATTCACACCGCACACTACTGTACTGGAACGAGTAAGGCTATGCACGGCGTCGGGCCGAGGCTGACTCGCTTGGCTGATAGCGATCCATTTTAGGACAGAATTCGGGACAACAAATGCTTGAGACTCGAATGTGAATGAGATGTTCGGGCGTGACGTTCAGGAACATCAACGAAAAAGCCTTACAGATGTTGAATACTGCTAGTAAGAAAGCTTGCAAGTGCAGAAAATCTGGATCGATACGGTATTCAGTTGGTGGTGCGAGAGTCGGATCAGATTCCCGCTTTGCTTTTTCTCGCCGCACCCTCAGCCGCAATTCCAAGCTTCGTTTCTCTGTTCTCCCGTTGGAACTAACCGTTCGCAGGCCGCCGCACCATTCATCACCCCACCCGTTCTAACTCTGGAGGGTGAAGGCGTTGTTGCAGATACGAAGTCGCAGTGCACCACCCGATGCGTCTCACCGTCCAGCTTGAGCATCCATCCCCTTGGTTTCATCGTTCATTCCACTGCAGAGTGTCAATATTCAGAATGTTGCTAGAACTACACCTCTATGGGCCCAACTCTTCCGATCTTCTGACTTTTTTGGTGGGAGAGATTGGAACCACAGTCAAGGATTTGTTCCGTGCAGCTTCCAGTGCGCCTTCGATGCGCGTCCTCAGTTCTGCATGCAGCATGAGGCGTGCGGCACGTAGCAGGCAAAGCCAACCACACCCTTTTCTGAAAGCCCAGCGACTTTTTAATGCCACCCGCGCATCCTCTTCTAGAGTCTTTTACCAGAAGATCTGCTATTGATGTCGTGCTTTCTCCCAAAACAGAAGAACATGGCTCACGCGCCCACAGGGCAGCTTTTTCGCAGACGTGGTGTGGGTCTTTCGTGAGCCCAACTTCACCAGGCTTCACTTCTACTTCTGCATGACAGTAGACGGGGTGCATATGTTTCTGTTTCTGTTGGCTCCTCCAAACATCTGCCGATTCAAATCTTGAATCTCTCCATAGTTTCCATGGGATTTATATTCACTCTCATGATCTCATCAGATTGGTCGAGATGACCTGGGCGTGGCATGCCTGAGACATTATTGAATGAGGCTTTTGAGGCTTCTTGGCAGCAGTTCAAGACAGCCTCGCCTGATGGACCGCCTGAGCTACGCCGGGATCTTTCCCCGCCATCTTTGCATCTCTGAAATCAGTCTTTCTTTACTCTTGCAATGATTTGAGAGCATATCATAGTTGCTCAGGACAGGTCTGCCATTGATCGAAAGCGATACGCACACTTCACCATGACGTCGATTCTGGGTTACACGTTCTTCTGGGGGAGTTTGACTCCAACTGGAATGGCGGGGATCTCCACAAATGGACCTTCAAGTGTACCCTTTGCATGCACTCCGATGTTCACGGCGCAATATTTCACCTTCACTTGGTCCCAGATTGGGAATGGCTGTCCAAATGGATATTCGTGGAACCCCGCCTCGACATGCATCTCTACCGCTGGAGTCTATAATACCATGACCTGGAGCTGCACTTGGACGACATCGGTCGCCGCAACTTCGACGGTAAACGGCGGTACTACTACTGCATCGGCAGGTCAAGCAGCCACGGCCACGGCACCTGTTCAATGGGTCACAGTAACCAATACACAACAAACCACCAGTACTACGACGAGTATCATCGATCCTGGTGCAAAGACAGTCACTGTGACTTCAACCCAAGGTGTTCAAAAACGAAACGACGATTTTGCTGGGGCGCTTTTTCCCGCCAACACATATGGCATCGACTTGCAAAGGACTGTTGACGATTTAAATGCCACCTATGAAGTTTTGGATCCCCGCGCTGTCTGCGCTTCGGGCGATATCAATTGTGGTCTAAATTGCTGTAAGCTTCTGAGTTTCTCCAAATATTTAACAAGGTTCTTGCTCTGATCAAGTAAGGTCTCAGCGATCAAACCTGTATCGCCGGGGGTAGTTTTCCATGCTGCAATGGATGGGCTTGCGTCCCCTACAATCCGAAAGACCCTTTCACTGGAAATATATACTGGTCCTGGCATGGGGCAACCTCTACGTCGACTTCATGGCTGACACAGACGACCTATTCGACTGTCAACCCGCCAGGAAGCACGGTAACCGTGACTCCGACATCGACTACATCGATCAACGTGGTTCAGACCCAAATCGCAACAGCTACTATCACGACAACTGACCCGACGGTCACTGTTGTTAATGTAATTACCCCTAGCGGGTCGATAACAGGCCCACCTGGCGGAGGAGGTGAGCCCCTATACCAGACCGTGAATCTCGCAACCTAATCATCTGACTTCGGCACAGGTTCCACGACAGTTGGCCCCGGGTCGACAAATATAGCCACGTCTGTCTTCACAAGCGGAACGGCTGTTGTCACATCTTTCATATTACTACGTAAGCACAATACTCCTACAATGTGCCCACACATTACTAACTTCTCCATTAGAATCAGCTACGAACACTGGGCTAGCAGCAGCCCCAACCGCGACTAGCTCATCAAATAACGGCCTCGTCGTCAAAGTCGCAGCAGGAGTCGGCACTCCCCTCGGCGTCTGCTTAATCGGCCTAATTATCTTCCTCATCTTCCGTTACCGGAACAAAAAATCCAAGACGCCTCCACCAAATATCGTTGGCGGCGGCTCAGAAGCAGTAGAAGCGGTAGAAGCCGGTGGGGGAGGAGGAGGAGGAGCTTACTTCAACACTGCTAGCATGGCTACCAAGCCTGTGGGTCCACCCATGATCGTCAACCATTATCCAAGTCCAAGTACCTCGCCAGATGGGACTCTTCGCGGCTCCGGTTATGGACCCATGAGTCCAGTCAGTGCCCATAGTCAGGAGTTGTATGTCCCGCCGCAGCACCTGTCTAGTGAGATGTATGCCGCCCCACCAAGGTACGCGAGTCCGCCGATGAGTTCGTATGGGCCGGGGCCAACGGCGCAGGGGTATTATGTTAATGAGGCGGAGACGGTGGCGAATAGGCATGAGTTGTGATGAAAATGGCAGACTAGGCTACTGTTTTTGTGGTGAGGTATATATATGATAGTATTTATTAATGTTTTATGAGGGATGTGGGCCGGAATTTTTCGATTCCTGGGATCGAGGGACATGTCAAGTGTTATGAGGGAAATGAGTTAGTATTGATATTGATATTGATATCCATGCGGATGTTGATGTTGAACGAAGTTGATAGTCAGGATACCCAGATAGCTTCAAACATATTTCATCTAATGATCGTACCACGTCACTCTGCAATGGTTTCGAAGCAAAACGATCTTTTCTTCTTTTTTCTTAAGGATCGTTCAGACTCTAATTTTGGTTTGTTTCTAACGCGAACCAATTTCATCGCATCGTCTTTGCTAGTTCGAACCAATACATTTCCGTTAAGAGCGGTATCTATCTACAGACCGACGGTAGTTCCGCGAGCTCGCTTACGCCCCTTTTCGTCATGTTTGAGGTGGATCTTACATGAACCAAAGCAAATTCGGAACCTTCTCACCCCTTCCTCGACTAAATATCAGCCAGATCTCGTTCGAAATTTGACAATACCTGCAGAGACCTCACAGGTATAGTCCTTGCCATAAAAGGCAAGTCACTCTAGGAGATGAATCTTATTCACGTGGTCATTCTCCATCGTTTGGCATGGAGATCAAATGCTGTGCACATGATTGAATGCCAATTCTCCAGATGGACACTTCTAATGTCAAATTATTCGCATTGTTACTCAATATCCACGCTATAGAAGTAATCAGTCATCAACACGAATGCATCAAAGCTCATCGCAGTCCCGATACTGTTACATTGCGAGGTGAGGTACCTAATCTTGATCAATTCATGGCAAGAAGGACTGACCGTTCATACTTTGAAGCTAGGTAAGAAATTACATCGGCTCACTTCAACACAAACGAGCAAGGCAAAACTGTTATGGCGGCACTTAGTGATAAACGATTATATTTTATCCACAGGAGAGGTTAACAATAATACTTCTTAAATGTCAATGTCCTTTCTCTTCGTGATAGCTGATGGACGCGGAGGCACTGAAATATAGGGACTATGAGCCCGGGGTCTTAGCGATCGCAGCCTTATAAGTTTCCTTCGTTCGCTATAATTTAGGGGATGAGAGCCTAAGCCCGCCTTTCACCCCGTTCCACCAGGGTGCGAATGACTTTGACCTCGATGCTCTTTATAAACAGTTGAAGGAGCTGGATTTGGCTGAAGAACGCGTAGCTGGTCTGGAAGCATGTTACGGGCAATATCAAGCGCCTAAGAACCTGTTCTATGGAAGTGGTCCTTACGATGGTGCCCCGAATTCAAGACGATGATCCTCAACTTCCTTGGACAACGGAGCTCTGCAAAAAACGGCAAGAGAGTACTTCTGCAATGAAGCTGGTGATTGACAATTCGCGAGCTTCATTACGTGAGACCATAAACATAGTCTCTCGACCGTTTCTCAGGTCATTGAACATTCTGGACATGCCCGACGAGATTCTTGTGAAAGTTTTCGACTACGTGAAAGGCCTTGATGCTTAGAGCGCGGCACGGGTTGCGGCTGACCAAGGGTATCCACATGGGTGGGTGCCCATGGGGAGGGTAATCGATATTTTACTACCCGTTGGGTGGGGAGGGCA